>JAEQBH010008505.1:0-121125 GCA_016808115.1 Tetrastigma voinierianum
ATGAGCCTTCACCAAGCGGTCCCGATAACGCGAAACCTCTTCCCGAGTTCGCAGCGGCGAGCTCTTCCCATCAATACACATGGGCGAGCTCTACTCAAGCCCAACTGCAGCGAATTCGTCTACTCGAGCAGTCTGGCCACGGTCGGTCGACGCCGGCTGTTAGCCACTCGGCTGTCGCCCGCTGTTTATCGCGGTAATTTACGCGCCTCAGCTCAATCGCCGCTCACGGCTCGTCATACTTTCGGCTACGCGCCTCGGCTGTCGCCACTCGGCTCGGTGCCCCTCGGCTATATACGCCACTCGGCTCGGTGCCCCTCGGCTACGCCGCCCTGCGCTTTCGGTCCTTTTTCGGCTCCAGGTACGCGCAACACGCCATACTTCGGCTCAATCGCCCGCTCAGCTCGTCAGCGGCTGAGTACATCGCCACTTGGCTACAACGCCACTCGGCTCAATCGCCATTCGGCTCAATTGCCCCTCGGCTAATCGCCACTCGGCTCAATCGCCGCACTGTTTCTGGCGCCCGCTCGGCTGTCGCCCTTTCGGCTCAATACGCCCTGGCTGCATCGCCTCGACTCAATCGCCACTCGGCTCAATCGCCACTCGGCTACAATGACGCCACTCGGCTCGATCGCCGCTCGGCTCAATCGCCACTCGGCTATACGCCGCTTTCCGGTACAAACGCCCTTTCGGCTACAAACGCCACTCGGCTCAATCGCCACTTTCGATTTTACCACTGAGCTCGGTCGCCCACTCGGCTCAATCGCCAGCCGGCTACAACGCCACTCGGCCCAATCGCCACTCGGCTCAATGGCCGCTCGGCTACGTTGCCACTAAAACGGTCGCCACTCGGCTTTCGTCGCCCGCCCAGGCTACATCGCGACTGGCTCGATCGCCACTCATTTCAATCGCCACTTTCGGCTACACCCCACTCGGCTCAGTACGCTCGGCTCAATGGCCACTCAAACTCACATGTCGCCACTCGGCTCAATCGCCCACTCGTCTGTCGCCACTCGGCTCGGTCGTCAGCGGGCTACATCGCCGTCTCGTCGCCACTTTCGGCTCAATGTCACATGCTTTCGGCTCGATCGCCACTACGGCTACGCCCGCCCTCTGCTCAATCGCCCTTTCGGCTGTCGCCCTGGCTCAATCGCCACTCGGCTACATCGCCACTCGACCGATCACCACTCGGCTATCGCCCTCGGCTCGTCGCCCACTCGGCTACATCGCCACTCGGCTACATCGCCACTCGGCTCAATCGCCACTAGGCTCAATCACCACTCGGCTCAATCGCCACTCGGCTACAACGCCACTCGGCTCAACGCCACTCAGCTCTCGTCGATTGGCTACATCGCCACTACGTCTCAATCGCCACTGGCTCAATCGCCCACTATTTCCAATCGCCCACTGGCTTCTTGCCGCTCATTTCAATCGCCACTTTCGGCTACATCGCCCTCGGCTCAATCGCCACTCGGCAATCGCCACTCGGCTACCGCAGCCACTTTCGGCTCCAATCGCCACTTAGCTACATCTCCGCTGACTCGATATCGCCACTTGTTTTACCGCAGCCACTTAGCTCGGTAGCCACTCGTCGCAGGCTCTTCCCATCACACACAGCATGGGTGAGCTCCCTGCTCAATTATTCACATTACGACGAGCTCTTCCCATGTCATTTCAACATGGAGCGAGCTCCTCCTCGATATTCATTCATACGAGCTCTTCACATCCTCGGCATGAGCTCTTATTCTCATGGGCAAACTCTACTTACTTTGACCTCCGACCGGCTCTTCCAGTGAGTTCACTTGGGCGAGCTCTACTCAATTGTTCACTCCGGCCAGGCTCTTCCCGTAGGTTCACTTGGGCCGGGCTCTGCTCGGCGCTCACTCACGACCCGAGCTCTTCCCCTCGGTTCCATAGGCAATCACACTGACCCACTCGCATTGACAATGTTTATTCCATGATTTACCGTGTGAGGCTCTTCCCGAGTTCGCCTTAGCAGGCTCTTCCCATCAATACACATGGGCGAGCTGCTGTTGTCCATTGGCCCGTGACTCTTCGATGGTTCGCGGGACGGGCTCTACCCACCTACTCGCGTGCGACTGGCTCGGCCAGCCGGTCGCGCAACTAGGAAATCGATTCGGGTGACACATGTTGGCCGATGGAGAACATCAACTTTCATTGACGACCTCGGCCCGAAATTAAATCTGACCCTGAGAATCGAGTCCATTTCGAACAAGCTAGCCCACGAAGCCACGCGACTCCGGAGTTTGGCGAGCTTAATTTCTCGACTTCGAGACACTCAGATTTAGGCGTTCGATTGAGGAGCATGAGCCAGGCGATTCGAGGAGGATATTCTGGAAGAAATGGCGAGCGAAAGGTCATCATTATCACGGACATAAGGCGACAACAAAGCCACTGGCAATCCAGCCCGAGGCTGACACACTTAAATCACACCCGATCTGGCTTGATATAGCCCTTACCGCATGCGCGGGTGCGAGGGGCGAGTGACGATGGGGTTTTGAAATAGTGCGTGAGCTGTTTCATGGGCGAAGGAGGCAAGTACTATCGCGACACCCAAGCTAGGCGTCGGCCCGAGAACGAAGCCAGGTCCACTCGCCCCCAGGTCGATGATATGGATGGTGGGAAGGGCTGCGTCCTGCTTGAATCGGGTAAATACGCCGATAAGGGAAAGCAGATAATTACCGATAATATATTATCCTGCAAATCGATCAAATCTCACGATAAGGAAACGAGGATGATGCTAGCGATATATTATCCTGCAAATCTAATCGAATCTCATAAAAGGAAGGGGAGGGGATAATTCTCGATAAAAATTGTCATTGATATCTTTACAAAAATCCCGGAGTAAAGGCCCGATAAATGTCATCGAATGGGGAAAATTCGCCCTACTTCTTGCTCAAATTGAGATAATATACACTATAATCTAGTACCCCCGTGACAGAAACCAGCATTTCTTGAAATGCATCTTCATGACACACTTGCATTAAATACTTTTAAGCGGTCTCTTTTCTCTCGAAAGAAAGCCCGGCCCCAGAAGCTCGGGCTGACGCGGGCATAGCTCGCCCGACCCCCTTCTTCTTTATTTTGCGGAGGAGTCTTCTGACCAAAGGTTTGCGGTCGGTATTACGACGGTCATCTGCCCGATGCAGAACGATCCAGGCCTTTGCATCGGCCACCAAGCAATCCGGTCAGGCCGGCGACCCCCACGCGCTCAGATGATTAGATTAGCATCATCCAATTATTATAGATGACTGTTTATATATTAAAAGTTAATTTATTTACTATATTTATTACACAAAACAAAAAGTTCAATAAAAAATTTAAAATTTAAAATTTAAAAATAATAAAGGAATTTAATTAATTGTATTTTAAAATAGTAAGTAAGATATTATCTTTTAAAGAAATAAAATTTAATTTATTTGAAATATGAAAAATGGAAGGTAATTTATATGGAAAAGTATAATAAAAGAAAAAAAGAAAAAAAAGAAAAAAAAACCTGGAAGAAAGAAAAAAAAATGAGGGTCAGGGTGGTTGAGGCGTGTGTGTGAGTGTGGTGGGGGTTAAAGAAAGGAGGAGCTGAGGCTAAAGGTGTAGGAGGGCAATTTTGCATTTTAAATTTTATATCCCTTCTCATTAATTTTAGATGTTATCATAGGTTTTGGGCCCAATTTCAATCCTTTCATACCCCATTTATTAAATATGGAGGCCCATCATACCCTGAAGCATAATTTCCCCAAAATATTTGATTAAAAGACAAATAACCCCCTAAATGTATAAATATAACATTTTCTATGTTTTTCTTTGAAATGATTCTTTGGATAAAATACTCTTATGGGGTTCGTATATATCTACATTATCTCTTAAAAGAATGTATTATTTTTGCATTAAAATAAGGACATTTTTGTCATAATAAGACCAAAAATTGATGCAAGGTCAAATTTCTAAAATTGGGTTTTGAAAAGGTCTTTTGATTAAATCATCCAATAAAGTATTAAATAATGTAAAAACATATAATATATTAGAATAAATTATAATTTTCTTTCTTTTTTTCTTTGTGAATCTAAATATTGAAAAACATTTTCTTAACTTTTTAAATATTTTTTAGAAATCAAATGGAGTAAATAAATATGAACATCTTGGATTATAGTATCGTAATCATAAAAATACACCAACTTTATCAAACAATTCAATTTTTTATTTTTTCATTTGAAAAGAATGGCAAATATTATTAATTTTAAATACTAAAAAAATAAAAATGAAAAAAAAAAATAGTTGAGGGGCTAAATTGATATGACTCATAGTTGAACGATAAGAAAAAAAATAATTTAAAAGGGTTGAGAGAGTTGACACCTAAGGGCAGCTTGGTTAAGAGTGACAAATGATCTTTAAACATATTATTATAACAAATTTCTTTTTACTAGAAATCAAATGATTTTTAAATATTTTGAGAATCAAAATGGGGTAAATAAATATGAACATCTTGGGATTATGATATATTAATAGAATGTAAGAAATACCAGACATCGAGCAATTCTGATTTTTGTATTTTTCGTTTTGAAGATAAATAGATAATAATGAAATTTTAAATATAATAATAAAATGAAAAACAGTTGAGAACTAAGATTGATAACAATCATGATTGGACGAATGGAAAAATATTTAGGATTAAATTGACTTTTCAAGATGATGAATTGAAGTGACGAAGCCGGAGAATGTTTAACCTTATAATGAAATTATACAAACTCCATTTCTGTTTTAATTACATTTCAAACAATTGAGTATTACAAAAATATATTAAATAGGTTATTTAAAAAAAAAATGATAAGGTTTACAAATTTAGAATAATTTAAGATCTTTACCAAATATTTCTTAAAAATAAAATATAATAGATACAAATTATTTTTAAAATTACTTTTTTTTTACATATAAACACTTTTTAGTTATTGGCTGGCTTGAGAAAATGCCCAATTTTCACGAAAAAGTAAAATGGTAATTTCGATTAAAATGAGATTTTTCTGAATCTCGGATGTGAAATGGACCGTATTGAGAATCATATCGTGAAATACAAATTTAATGTGAATTCGAGGCAGTCGAATTTACGCGTTTTTCGAGAACCTTGTGATGTCTGAGACGTTGTACATTTTGGTGACTCGCGATTGCCACGTGTCGAGTCTGGGGGTCGTCGGCGTGAGGTACCAGTGTGAGGCCATGGGGTGGATACATGACATGATCTTAAGGTGGATGAAAATCAAGTGGGTGGATAAGATGATGAGTGTAATCACCATCCAGCTTGATAGAAGGGTGACATATTGGCGTGAGAGCAGAGTCATCTTAACCCCAGCTCTCCACGGCCAGGTTTTTGGGAGGAAGAGTTAAGAGAGAGACAAAGGAAGGGGAGGAGAAAGGAAGAGATTTTTAAAGAGAGAGGCTCCAACTTCTCTCTAAATTTTCCGGCCCGATCGGGCGTCTTCAGTTGGAGTAAGTGAAGCAAAGTTGTTCCCATGACCGAGGCTACGTGTGGGCATCGATTTTGTGGAGTTTCGACAACTTCGGAAGGTAGGGGTCTTCTCCTACTCGGTTTATTTTCGGTTTAAGAGCCTTGTAAATGGTTTGGATGGTATGAGGCCGTGAGAGGCCATTTGACGATCTGTCGGCGCATGCTAAATTTGGGGTTCGTTTTGGAGCCAGTCTCGGACTAATCTACGGGTGAAAAATGGTCCTTGTGTGCCTTGGTTGTGTGATAAATTGTGGTTGGAGTGTTTGGGGTCGAAATGGTCGTGAGTTTTCGGTCCTCGGAGGAAAAGGGACCCGAATCTTTAAAAATTTTGGGCGGAGTTTTAGACTGACCACGTATTGTTTTGAGTATTTAAAGCTTGATGGGTTGATTAGTTGGGTAGAAATTGTCCATGTGTATTTGTTGCAAAATATTGCTTAGAGTGAATGGCTTGGAGTGTGTGTGGAAACGAATTGTTAACATGATGGTTGAATTATATGAAATATAATTGTGTGTGAACCATTGGAAATTGAATTGTTTATTAGCCGTGAGATAATTTTGATGTTATTCTTTATGAATAAATAACATGTAATAGTTGAGTATGCAATTTTGTTAATATATGCATGATTGATATATTGGCATGCATTGTATGAAAATGGCGTAATGCATTTCATATGCACCGGGGCAACCTAGATCAATAGGTGTGAGTGCATGGTATGAAATAAAATAAAAAGGAAAAATGGTTGTGAAAGGAAACTTGAGGAAGATTTTTAGAAAAATTGCGGCGAAGAGTTGTCGAGTTAAATCTCGGCGGACTCATATTTGTTTGGGAGAACTACCCGGCCAATTTACCTCGGAGGGTTGTCCAGTAGATTTTACGAAGCTCGGTGGTATGTTTCGAGCAAGCGCTTTTGTTTTTGAAAGCGGTGTTACTCTCATGAGCTTGGCTTAGGCGTGCGTGAGAAGTCGTGGGGGCTCGAGACATGGGAGTGAGGTCGCGTGCAAATGCATATCATGTAGACGACCAGTATGGACTTGCATGTTTTACTTGAATGTGTTTGGTTACAACCCAAATGCATTAATGCGGCAGGTGAGAATGTAACCCATATAGGAGTTTATCAGCGTGGGCGTTTGTTAGCCCAATCGAGGAAAATTATTTGGTGCGAAGGTTCACACGGGGATGGGACGCATCCAGTGCTGAGACGAAGAAGCGAAGCCCGTATATGGCCTTGTTATGCATTTTGTAAAAATCTCGGTAAAAGACCAAGTTTTTGATAATTTGTAATTAAAACAAATTGTAAATTAACTCATTTTTGTATAAAATATACATTTTTGTGAGTATGGATGTATGGGCCAAACATGACCATTTTACTCACGTATGAGTTTCGGAGATGTGAGGCCAACGGGTTTTTCGCGGGGTGGCGGGTTGTCCAACGGACCGTTTAGGCGTCACGCGGTTATAATATTGTAAATTATCAGCAATAGGACTCGAACCACTGAATCTCTTCATTCCATTATATCTTACATTTTAAAAGGTTGAGAGTTCTACATAATTTAGACATGATGAGCAAAAATAATTATGAATGCAATAATAGTTGATATTGTATTCTACAGGTTTCTATTCAAACATTTCTTCCAAAAAAACACATCATTATATTGTTCCCTAAAAGAAATATATATGGTTAAAAAAGACTTGTGAACTAATTCAAATATGCAAATCTAATATTTTCTACGCTTTTTTTTTTCTTGAAAACTAATCCGTTTCGAAAATTAATGTCCTTTGCCTGTTCAAGAATTTACATGTATGCCTTGAAAAAAGAAGTTACTTTTACTAGAAAACAGCAAACATATTTTTGTCCAAATAAAATCCAAAATTGATGAAGGGTTAAGTATCTAAAATCAGTGTTTTAAACATTGTAATGCAAAGAGATTATTGTTATTTTCCATTATACACCTAAATAAATAGGGACCAAAATTTTCAAAAAGGAATTTAGAGAAAAGTAAGAGGTGTTCCTCCCGAGAGCAAAGAATATAATCACAGCCAATATAAGTTATAACAACCCTTGAAAGGAGGATTCGCCGAGCTATATATATATAAAATGAAGCACACCCCACCCACCTCCCTACATTGAATGGGAAGTGAGGAAAACAATGCATGGACACATGGTGTATAAAAATTAAAAAATAAATATACAAGAAAAGGCCCTCAGAATCATGAACTTCCCCGAGGTGAAGGTAGTGTGGCTACTCATTGAGGGTTAATTTTAGAAATTGTCTCTTTCCTGTTTGCTTTCTTTTATATTTTTCTTTCTTGCTTGACTGCAAAGCATTATGGTATAATGGGGGTGGTTGTAGACTTGTAGTTCTAGGAGTGATGAGAAATGCAATGAGTTTGAGATTAAAAAAAAAAAAAATGCAAAAAACACAAGGTCCTCTTTTATTACAGTTTTTGAACACATATGGTTCTTTTTCTTTTTTATTCCAAAAAGCATATAGCAGATAAAGATCAAGGACCTGTTTGGTTGGTGTTTTTAAAAACTGATTTATATTCTTAAAAATAAGAAAAACATAGACGTCTAATTCCCAATTTTTTTTTTCAAAAACATAAAAAACATAGAAATAAGAATAATTTTCGGAAAAACTAAATTGATGTTTTTCTGTGTTTTTAAAGACTATTGTGAAGAATCGTTTTCAAAAGCATGAGCCAAAATGGCCAAAAACATTTTCAAAAAACACCAAGACCATGTTTTCTTTTGAATAACGGTTATTAAGAACAATTTAAAAAAAAAAAAAAGAACAAACAGACAGGCCAAGTCTCTCGCCCACAGAAATACGCAGACCCAATGCAAACCCTTCAAGAAAGGTTAGGGATTTGAGGCAGTTGCCATTGCCAATGTCAATGCCGATGCCGAGGCAATACTTCAACACCCACAACCACCACCACCCCATGTCGAAAGGGCAATCTTTCTACCACCACTACCACCTCTTCTGTAATCTTCTTCATTTTCTACTACTTGCTTCTTCTTGTACTGTTTCTGCTGCAAATAATGAAGTTCTCGCACTCTATTCATGGCTCCACAGCTCTCCTTCACCGCCTCCGGGTTTCTCAGACTGGAACCCTTTGGCCCCCCATCCCTGTAACTGGTCTTACATCACTTGTTCTTCAGAAAACTTCGTCACAGAAATAAATATCCAATCTGTCCATCTTGCTCTTCCCTTCCCTTCCAATCTTTCCTCACTTGTTTTTCTCCGGAAGTTCACCGTTTCCGATGCTAACTTGACTGGAACAATCCCAACTAATGTCGGAGATTGCGGTAAGCTTATAGTACTTGATGTTAGTTCAAATAGTCTGGTAGGCATCATTCCGTCTTCTGTCGGTAATCTCCAAAATCTTGAGGACCTCATTTTGAACTCCAACCAGCTTACTGGGAAGATCCCGGCAGAGCTTGGTGACTGCACTGACCTCAAGAATCTACTCCTCTATGATAATCAATTTAGCGGTGATCTTCCGGTTCAGCTCGGAAAACTATTGAGTCTTGAAGTTATTCGCGCAGGAGGCAACGGAGACATCTCTGGAAAAATCCCGGATGAGCTCGAGGTGCCTTGCGGAATTTGAAGGTGCCCAGTGATGCTTGCTGATACTAAAATTTCCGGCTCTTTACCGGTTTCATTAGGTAAGCTAAGCAAGCTTCAGACACTATCAGTATACACTACGATGCTATGCGGCGAGATACCAAAGGAATTAGGGAACTGTTCCGATCTTGTCGATGTATTTCTGTATGAGAACAGTCTCTCCAGTTCACTCCCTTTAGAGCTTGGCAAGCTTCAAAAACTCGAAAAAATGTTACTATGGCAGAACAACCTAGATGGGATTATTCCTGAGGAGATTGGGAACTGCAGAAGCTTGAGGACTCTTGATCTCTCCTTGAATTCTTTCTCTGGGAGTATACCTTTGTCTTTGGGAACCTCACAATGCTTGAAGAGCTTATGCTGAGTAACAACAATCTTTCTGGCTCTATCCCATCAGGCCTTTCCAATGCCACCAATCTTATGCAGTTACAAGTTGATACTAATCAGATATCAGGTCCAATTCCCCGAGAGCTTGGATTGCTGAGAGAGCTTGCAGTATTCTTTGGCTGGGAGAACAAATTTGAAGGAAGCATCCCTTCTTCATTGGCTGGTTGCAGAAGCCTCCAAGCTTTAGACTTATCTCATAACTATCTGACTGGTAGCTTGCCTCCTGGCCTATTTCAACTTCAGAATTTGACAAAGCTTCTCTTGATTTCTAACGACCTTTCTGGTTTGATTCCGGGGGAGATTGGTAATAGCAGCTCCCTTGTTCGACTCCGGCTTCAAGACAATAAAATCACCGGAGGGATTCCGGAAGAAGTCGGGTTCCTCACTAAGCTCAATTTCCTCGACTTGTCACGGAACCGGCTGTTCGGGAGAGTGCCGGATGAAATTGGCAATTGTTCTGACTTGCAGATGGTGGACTTAAGCAACAACAGCTTTGGGGGAACTTTGCCTGGCTCACTTTCTTCTCTCACCAGGCTTCAGGTATTGGACGTGTCCATCAACCGATTTGAGGGTGAGATTCCGGTGAGTTTCGGCCGACTTACCGGACTTAATAGGCTTGTGTTGTGTAGGAACTCTCTTTCCGGATCAATCCCATCATCAGCAGCCCCTAACTCCAAGTCTCCAGTTGCTTGATGCTTAGCAGTAATGCACTCTCCGGTAGCATTCGAAAGAACTTTTTGAGAGTGAGGCTCTTGATGTGCTCTTAATTTAAGCTGGAATGCCCTCACTGGAGTGATTTCACCCCAGATTTCCTCTCTCAGCAGACTATCAATTCTAGATCTTTCACACAACAAGATTGGGGGAGATTTGATGGCACTTTCTGGGCTGGAAAATCTTGTTTCCCTGAACATATCTTATAACAATTTCACCGGCTATCTCCCCGACAACAAGCTGTTCCGGCAGTTATCAGCAACAGACTTGGCAGGAAACAGAGGACTCTGTTCTTCCAATCATGATTCATGTTTCATTAGAAATCCTGCAGATATGGGAATGCCAAACGGCAGCAGTTTTAGGCGGTCACATGGACTTAAACTGGCGATTGCATTGCTAGCTGCCCTCACTGTTGCAATGGCAATTCTTGGTATACTTGCAGTTTTTCGAGCCCGGAAAATGGTCGGAGATGATAATGATTCCGAGCATGGAGGGGAGTCCTGGCCTTGGCAGTTCACTCCATTCCAGAAGCTGAATTTCTCAGTGGAGCAAGTTCTAAAATGTCTAGTAGAAGCCAATGTTATCGGAAAAGGATGCTCAGGAGTAGTCTACCGTGCCGAAATGGAGAATGGGGGGGAAGTCATAGCAGTGAAGAAGCTCTGGCCAACAACAATGGCGTCTGGCTACAACTGTCAAGATGACAGATTGGGAGTTAACAAAGGAGGAGTTCGCGATTCCTTCTCAACGGAGGTGAAAACCCTTGGCTCAATTCGCCATAAAAACATTGTTAGATTCTTGGGCTGCTGCTGGAATCAAAGCACAAGGCTGCTCATGTATGACTACATGCCGAATGGAAGCTTGGGCAGTCTCCTTCATGAACAGAGTAGTAGATGCTTGGAATGGGAGTTGAGGTACCGGATTGTGTTGGGCGCCGCTCAGGGCTTGGCTTACTTGCACCATGATTGTGTTCCTCCTATTGTTCATAGGGATATCAAGGCCAACAACATTCTCATTGGCCTTGATTTTGAGCCCTATATTGCTGATTTTGGGCTTGCCAAGCTGGTTGATGATAGGGATTATGCTCGATCTTCCAACACTATTGCTGGCTCTTATGGTTACATTGCTCCTGGTTAGTTCAAGTTTCTAAAATTTTCAATGTTTCTTTTTCATCAAATTCGGTTTCCTATAAACACCCCCCCATTAACAAAATTTTCCAAAAACCATCACAGAAGTCATTTGGTTTCTGCGAATTTCTATCCTTCGAGAACATAATATATCTTTTAGGGTTGCGATGATCTGAATTCTGTCTGACCCTGTCGCTTGGTTTCACCAAATTTCCTATCATTCGAGAACATTATATATCTTTTTAGAGATGATGAGTCTGAGAAGTCTATCTGACCCTGTCGCTTGGTTTCACCAAATTTCCTATCCTTCGAGAACATTATATATCTTTTTAGAGATGATGATCTGAATTCTGTCTGACCCTATCTGAAAAGTTCCGCCAGTGGAACATTATAGATTTGTCGAGGTCTGTGGTGGTAGCAAAGGATATTGTGTAGAGTTCTAGGATGTTGTATTAACTATTACATCGTATGATCGTGTGATTATTTTCCCTTATACTCAGAATACTCCAATCTTATAACCATGTTTGAAATAGTTGGTTTCTCCTCTTTTGCTCATGGTTTTTCCTAATTTAGAGTTTCCACATAAATCTCTACTTCTTTTGCTCGTTCTCTTTTCTTATACCGTATTCCCGTTTTCCTTTAACAATATTATTTTGTTGTTGCCCTTGTCTTTCTCACCATTCAAATTGATATTTGGGTTTGGACCTAATTTAAACTTTTTTCACAGTAAGCTTTTCTCTTATCACTTTGCTACTATGGTATTATGAATTCATATTCATTTCGTAATTGGGTTTGCAGAGTATGGATATATGATGAAGATCACAGAAAAGAGCGATGTTTACAGCTATGGAGTTGTGGTGTTAGAAGTGCTAACAGGAAAGCAACCAATAGACCCAACAATTCCAGATGGGCTTCACATTGTAGACTGGGTAAGGCAGAGGAAAGGTGGAGTAGAGGTGCTTGATCCCAGCTTACACTCTCGGCCAGAATCCGAGCTCGAAGAGATGATGCAGACCTTGGGAGTGGCTCTGCTATGCGTCAATCCTACTCCAGATGACAGGCCCTCCATGAAAGATGTTGCTGCAATGCTCAAGGAGATTCGGCATGAGAAAGAAGAGTCTATTAAAGTTGACATGCTTCTCAAGGGGTCTCCAGAAAATGGTAGACAGGAAAATAACAATTCTGGTGCAGGCCCTTCAGAAATGATGCAATCCTCATACCCCCAAAGCAATAATACAAGCTTTTCTGCTTCTTCTCTGCTATACTCTTCTTCCTCCAATGCCAAAATGTCTCTCAAATAGCCACTTGTGAGCTATTCCTCTGTTTCAGAACTAAATTCTTTTTTTCTTTTTCCTTTTATATGTAACAAAGAATCTATTTTGAGATGCAGAAAGAAAGTCTAGAAATATAGTCCTTAAGATTGTGTTAGGTATCAATGTAATCTGTTTGGTTGTCATGATCAAGTGTTTGTGCCTCAAAACAAGAGCTGCAGAAAATGATAGATCATCCTTGGATGGATAAAAATTTACTGCAATCCTTATTGGAATTTCAATAATATGCTTGTTTGCCCATGATAGAAAACAGCAGATATGGGAGTATATGTTTTTATGGCCTCTCTTTAACCTATGCAATTGGGAATGACAGACTTGAGGTCATGGGATGGTTGGGGAATGTAATGGTACTGTTGGCGATACTTATCACTGCCAGTGGAGCATAGGGAACAACCATGGAAAGAATAGCTAGATTTCACTTATTTCCACTGTAACAACAATAACACCATAGAAAAGAATTATAACAAGGAGAAAATTTCTTTCATTCCAATGATAATGAAAATTCAAGTCCTCAGCTTCTTTAACAATGGAGATTAGAGAAAATATGTTACTAAATGAGATAACCACTCATCTCAAAATTTCTAAGAAGAGGACTGGAGAGGAAAGAGTACCAGAAAAGCTTTCATAACAATTGAAGGAAGAACCTCCAGATAAAAAAAAAATTAAAGGATTCAAACTTAGATCTACACCCATTTGTTGGGAGTTAAATAATTAATAAAAAATGACTGCACAAATAATCAAAATAGTGACACCAAAATTGGGCCGAGCCTAGTAGTGAGCCCAAAATTTTTTTAAAACCGTCCAATACTTAAAATCAAAATTTTAGAGTTCAATGTAAGAACCAATTAGACTATATATATATATATATATAGAAGTGCCAAGGGTTGAGCTGCACCTAAAATGAAGCTTGTGACTCAACCCTTCCAAAAATTAGGTTCGGGCCATGGGTCTTGATTTAACCTGTTAGGCTGAGCTAAGCCCAAAGCAGGCTACGGGCCGCTGACTTTTTGAAGATTGTACTATGTATCACCATTTGATATAAATCCTTTTAGGACTGTTTAAACTTCTTTCAAGTTTAGATTGAAATATCCCATGTCCTCACTAGCTTCTTTAAGTTTCTATGAGGAGAGCATACAATAAGTGCTTCTACCATAATTGAAGCAAGAGTCTTCATTATATGCAAAGTTGAAAGATTCACACTCTGATCAACATCCCATTAAGTCCTAGAACAATGCCAAAAAAACCAACCTTTTTTTTCCCTCATTTTCTCTCTTCATGATGAGACCCTCTTCCCCCCATGTGGTTCCTTTTGTACAAAGATTAGCCCTAGATATGTCCCATATTGCCTTAAAACCAGCCTGTAAAGCAATGGGGCAAAACCCCTGACAGAACCATCTATGGTGGCCTTAAAAATAATTTTTTGTTTTATTTTGAAATTTTTAATTTTAATTTTTATTGATAATAAATTTAATTTACTTAAACATTATTAAAAATAGATTTTTAGAATCACTAATAAAGGGTAAATAGTTTATAGTACAAAATATTTTTTCCTTTTCTTACAAAGGTGTGACATAAATATTAATAATTTAATAGAAGCATATTTTTTTAAAGAGAGAGTAATGATATTCTTAGAAATCAAAATTGTTTAAAATGAATTACAAAAATAACCTAAAGTCGCTTATGAAAAATGTAAATAACCCAAGTTTCTTCCTTTGATGTATAAACCTTCTTTGGCTCAATTTTTAATTAATTAATTTACTCCTGTCTAATAATAATTTTAAAGATATTATTAATTAAATGCAACAGTTGTATTGGATTAGATTTTGTTAATGTAATGACAAATGCACTAAAATAAGTAGCAATTTTAAAATTTAAAATTATTTT
The DNA here is from genome assembly GCA_016808115.1 of Tetrastigma voinierianum. Lineage (NCBI taxonomy): Eukaryota > Viridiplantae > Streptophyta > Magnoliopsida > Vitales > Vitaceae > Tetrastigma > Tetrastigma voinierianum. Next base: position 14,580 of record JAEQBH010008505.1, read on the forward strand.
TAAAATGATTAAACTTATTAAATAATCCAGTAATACATCAAAAGTAGCTTGATTTAAAGTTATTTCATCTAATAAAAAAATAATAAAACAAAATTAAATAATATGTTTGGATTGAACTTCAATTTTGTAGGTTAGGATGAACAGGCAGTTGGGGGCTAAACATGCATAAGCTGAATTTGGGTTGGATATCAACTCAGCCCAAAGGGTATCAAAAAATTTGGATGAGCCCAATTCTCATGATCTAGGTATGATTAAAGAATTAGAAGCCATTCATTCTTTAATTTTTAATGCTTGACTTAAGCGGTAAAAAGGTAGGATGGGGAGTACGGGAGGGTCGAAGGTTGAATCCTGGTAACAACCCGTAATAATGCAAAAAAGAAAAGAAAATAAAGAAAGAAAGAAGCCATGCATAATTGTATGGTAAGAGCAGATCTGATGGGATGTAATATTTCCAACTCTTCTACATCCCCAGCCCTTCTGTATTCTGCCTCATTCGATCTTCTTCACTTAAAAAAAAGGGCACTCCACAGATTTGGGAACATGAAGAAAATTCAATCCCTATTCCCTTAAAGCCACTCGTCTTTTCTTCCTTCCCAGGAGGAAGCTATGTATGTGCGACTTCAACCGTCCAAATCGCAGAAGCCATGGAGAAGCTTGGATTATTCATATCTTCGATGATTACAGATCTTAGTCTGCTTCTTCAGGTACGAGAGTAAATGAACAGGGAACTTTAAGGGCTTGTTTGGTTACGGCTTTTGAAATCCAAGGATAACAAAAAAAACACGGAGAACATGTTTCATTCCCATTTTTTCTTTTGTTCTGAAAAACATTCATTTGGTTCTCATTTTTTCTTTTGTTCTAAAAATGACGGAAATCTGGGATAAGCTAAAATTAGAGACAATAAAACAGCTTTTAAAAACGTGAGCCCCGACGTATGCGAGTTTTATAATCTGGAGAGTAAGTTCATTTGATTACTTTGATATATTGTTTGATACAGCACCTTTCGCTGACAGGGAAACCGTGAAAAAATTAACTTGATATTCCTCTTGATCTTGATCAGATTTCCACATGGAAACATTTATATTTGCATATCCATTTACACATATGGTTTGTCATTTTTTTCAAAAACACCTAAGACATAAAAGAAACACCCAAGACATAAAAGAAAGATAAAGATGAGAAGATTTTAAGGCCACCATCAGTGGGGGACAGTGGAGGAAGAACTAAGATGTTGATAGTGTAGGGGAATTGGAGTCAGAAATTAATGACCTTGAATATTCGAATCATTGGAATGATCTATATATATATGGACAGTCAAGTGTTCATATATGATTGCTAATTAATGTTTTAATAAAATTAAGAAGAATATCTTTGGTCACTAATTAATAAAAGAAGGTAATTTCGTAAATTAACACCTTGATGGAAGGTGTATTTAAAGTGAAACCCTAATGAGAATTGGTCCTCTCTCAACCCATATTAAAGTTTTCCCTACATCAAAGAAGGCTTGTCAAACATAAAGGGGTCAAGAGGGAGAAACACAATTCTCGGTGATTGGTTGGTAGAAATCTACTACACTTGTCATGGATCAAAGTACATAAAGACTTTTATTTTGTTATATGATTGTGAAAATCATTATGTTCAAAGATCTTGACTATAATGATGATTTATGTATTATTTGATAACAAAAATTAAAGCTTATATGTGGTATCAAAGCTTTGATTGAGAACTTGTGATTTTTCATTAATGAATTATTATGTTTTTATGTTGCAATTTTTTTTTTTTCATTTTCTCATTCATGGTGTCATGGATGAGGTTGAACAAAATAATTTTCACTCTTCGGTTTGCCACGGACTTGGGTTGCCTGCGTCAGATGATGGGTTGGCAAACCGAAGATATTTTCCTCTTGTGCCTGGTTTTTGGGATCTAAAATCCTAGTTGATATTTATTTTGAATGGGTTTTGGATGTTCCGAATCATGTTTTCCTTTGTACTTAATCCCAGACATTTTTAATTTGGCATTTTTAGTAAATAAAGCCAAGTCTTGTGGGTGCAATCATCAACAAATATAACAAATCATCGAAATCCTGAGGTTGTTGCAATTGGAATTGGTCCCCAAACATATGAATGAACCAATGAGAAAGGAACAAATTTTCGGCTAGAACTAGGCAGATAAGGAACACGATGACTTTTTGCCAAAATGTACGTTTCACATTGGAAATCTAAAGGTTTACATTTCGAAAAAAATCAGGAAACAAATGCGCTAAGTGCCCAAAAGAGACATGACCCAATCGTCGATGCCATAACCAAATTTGATCTTCTTCAATACGAGAACATTTTATAGAAAGAGAACGACTTGCACAAACATCATCGACATAGTACAAACCCCCTCTCTTAGTACCACGCCCTATGATCTCCCTACTGTTGATATCCTGAAGAAGACAGAAATTGGGATAGATTAATACCAAACAATTTAATTGTGAAGTTACTTGTGGTGCAGATAATAAATTATTAGAGAGGGCAGGAATCAACAAGGTGTGTTCCAATGATAAAAAGGGAGTTAGATCAACTCTTTCGGCTCCAGTTACGGGACACGAAACACCATTAGCATTGGCAATAGAGGAACATTTAGGCAAACGATGATCATGTAAAATAGATGCATCAAAAGTCATATGGTTTGTGGCATTGGAATCAAGAATCCATCCATGATCCCTTATTGCATTAGTAGCAATTAATGTTTTACCTCTATTACCTGATTGTTGCAGAAGAGTGGAGTCAACCAGAGTGAGAGGTCTCTATTGGATCTGCCACCAAAACAAAGGATGGTGTCGAGGTACACAAAGCTACTTTTCCTTTGCTTTTGGCCTTCAACCCTTCTTTATTATCATGCCACCATTCCAGATACCCATTTTTCTTGAAACATGAATCCACAATATGCTTATCACTTCCCCAATGAGAACAGCGTCCACTAGTTGTCATTGAAGAACTATGTTGAGAAAAGGAAGATGGAAAAAATTTCTTAGCCGCCATAGCAACTTGAGATATATCTCCTTGATTTAGCATAGTTTTTCGACGTTGCTCTTCACGCCACAAGGTGGAAAAAACGTTTTCGGTGTCAGGAAGTGGATCAGTGTGAAGAATTTCACCTTTAATGGAATCATATATATCATCTAGACCAGCAAGGAACAAATAAACACGTTCTTCTTCGATCTCGGTTGTTCGTACCTTGATAACCTCTGTTTGTGTAAAAGGGGTGGGTTTACGATGATCAAGTTCCTGCCAAATAAATTTTAGATCATAAAAATATGTTGAAACTGACCTTCTCGCCTGTTTTGTTTCCATAGCTTTATGAGATAAATCATAAATTATTGATTTATCTAGCACCCTCATAGAAAGTGCGAGAAACAACATCCTAAACATCTTTTGCAGTCAGTAGTCGAATGAATAACATCATTACATCCGTTTCCATAGAATTGATAAGCCATCCTTTCACAATAGCATCATCCATAACCCATTTATCGTAGGTCGCAGCACCTACATCAGGTTGCGGAGTGGTACTGGTAAGATATCCCTTTTGCCTTTTACTTGTGATGACCGGACATCGAAGTTGGGGGCCTTTCGGCAGTCCGCTGGAATTGACATTGGTTACGAGTAACACACCATCCGTTCATTGTAGCACCTTCTTGGTCCGACTGATTAGCGGGTTGAACCGGATCACGGAATCCTTGATACCTTATAAGTGTAGCACCTTCTTGATTCGACGATTGACGGGTTCGAGCAGGATCGGAATCTTTCTGATACCCTAAAGTGTAGCGACCCGGCTTTGGCCCAGGCGGTTCGGCGGATCGAACCAAGCGGGATACAAGCGGGTGAAATAAGCCATTAATCAAATACATTTCATTAATATAAAAGCGTTTTCGTTTCTCAAATCTTTACGTGATTTGTTGGGCGAAACTAATTAACATTTACAAATTCAATGAATTCCTTTACAAAATATGCATTTAACCAAAAATGGGGTACATACCATTTTACAACACAATATCGACATGAAATGTTCGAGATATCAGTACAAAAATAATGTCGGAGTTGAACTCCTTTGTTTACAGCAATGTCGCTACTAAAATGGTGAGGATGTATGTGACGGGCATACTCGTGAACTTTTAGTGACTCTGGAAGGCTCACGACTTTAGGTCCGCTTTCAATCCTTTGTCTATCACTCGGTGCACAGGCATTGATAAAACAATAAGCATTTTTATGTAGTGGTTCTATAAGTTCTCTATTCCATTTCGAGTTCAATAGAATCATGCATTTATCAAAATAATGTCTTTATACAATGTCTATGTGTAAATGTAAAGATACTTATACAAATACACTTTTAATATCATTTTAGCTTTTTCGGTTTGCGATTTTACATATGACTATAGAGTCAACATGCACGGCAATTCCGGTTGGTGAATCACATTGCATTTGTCATTTAGCTGAATGTGATTTCACATTCAATATTACAATCTCACATTGGACTATAGAAATTAACATTCACGATGGATTTAGTTGGTAAATCTCGCCTTGTTTGTCATTCAGTATTAATGTGATTTCACATTGAACAATACGATTACCTTCGTGACGAATTCAGTTGGTGATTCCCGTCATGTTGGTCATTCAATAATACATTTCAAATCAATTTACTCACATGCAGTAGATTCACTTATAATTCAAATACACGCGCACATGCAGATATTTGACAAACATTTCGAATATTAATAATTCAAATCAATATATAGGTATTTTACAAATAGAGTTTGAAATGGGAAGTGAGTCACAGAGAACATAACAGACCAATTTATTGATCCCTTATCTCTTTCGATACCAGTCCTAGGTTAAATTTGTCATCTTTACCGGCTGATCGAATATAAATTCTCTACTCTTAGTGGTTGAACAATTAATCGTACTAAACGAAAATCGCTTCGCCAAGGCGGCGAGGCATGGTACGTTTTCTCTCTCGTATACTCTTATATGAACCCCCATTAAACCTTTATTAGGGTCATTAAACAATCGGTGTACGAATACGAGACTTAACGATTGCAAGGGTCTAGCAGAGTTCTTGGAAGCATCGATCTGGGTACACTTTGATCGATCTGAGTACAGTCCCTTCACTTTGTGAATGAATGCTGATACCACATCCCCTACACCTGATGGGTATCGGCGGTACCAACACCCCAGATAGGAACCCTTTTGGCTGGGTTACGCTTTAGAAATGGCAGTTACGCCATTTCTCGCTCCTTTTTCTTATTAAGCCTCCCAATCCATCCTACATCCAAAATCCACCATGGAATCCGCCCCAAAACAACTCCAAAAGTGGTTGCTTTCCAATAAACCCCATTTTCTTAAGTTAGGCTTTTCCCCAAATCAAAATCCGCAGATGAAGTTAGGGTTTGTTTTCTTGCCTTAGCCTCTTGAATCTCCACTTAAGTTGTGATCACAAGAAAGGAGCAGAAAATGGGAAGAAACCCAACCAAAACTTGATCTTCTTCAAGCCCTAGCTCTTCTCCCCTTTTCTCCTCTCTTTCTCTCCCAAAATGGGATTGGCTCAAAATGAGCTCCCTAGACCAAAATTTGGTCTTTAAATTCATGTTCTCCTAAGGTCATGTTTGGCTCACTCCTTACTTCCATTTCCCATTTTTCTCATTTCACTATTCCATTACTTCATTTAACTCACATTAGCATTTAAGCTTATTCTATTTTTGACCCTTAGGTTCTCATTTTACAATTTCCAAATTTGCCATTTTTCACTTGGGTTAATTTATGGTTTCAATCAATTCTCATTTAGCATATAATATTTGCATTTGGCTTTGAACCATATAATCATTTAATCAATATTCATTTAACAATTCCCGGAAAATACCAAAGTTGGCTCAATTTATACCCTGAATATATAATATTTTTTCTTATAAAAATTCCAGGGTATTTTTGGGGCGTTACATTCATCATCAATTGAACAACGAGATCTTCAGATGTTGAGGCGTTTAACATCGTATGATACGAAGCAATAGGTTTGTAATAATGAGCAAACAATAGGCTTGCTTAGAGGGTAGAGTAGTAGGCTCGTTTGCTCTGATACCAACTTAAATTGAGAGAAGAGAAAAGATGGAAATTCCCTTTTTTTCTATATATTCATCATCGCATACAAGGTTTACATAGATTTGCAAATGTTATTACTACAATTGTACTACGAATATATGGGAGAATTATATGGGAGGAAAGGTTTGTACACGATTATACACCTATACAATAGCTTACATAATATTTGACATTTGGAAACATAATTTAAACACATACATCGCCGAGTAATTTTGCACAGGGTGAACCATACGCCGATACACATTGAGCTACATGGTTCATGCATTAACATACGTACCTTCCCTTTTCATGTTAATCCACTTGAGATCAATTAGTAACACCCAAACCAATTTATTTATGGTTCAAACCAGAAGCACACATGCAGATTTTATATCAACACTTGAGTTTAATGAAAAAATAAGCTTTGCTGCAAAACAATAAGAGAAATGTGAAGAACAAACCAAAAGGATTGATTCTTGTCTCCTATTCTTTGAATCCCGATTTTTGCTCAGGTTTGATCATCATCATCCCCTAATCCATCACAAATACATCACAATCAGAGAACAAGCAAAGAAAAATCAGTTGTGCATGCTAGGGTTTTACGGTTAGGGTTGGACTACACCAATCTGCCTTGCAAAATTTTAGAACGAATAGGCATTATTTTACCAGGCTCAGCCCGAGAAAATAATAGCTCTATGAGTCTATTTTCAGTAGAAATTAGAATCATCTCATTTGGATGATTAAAACTTAACTTATGACCAAAACACCAAAATTGTACCAAAATAGAGGATAACCCAGTAGCTTACTCATATTTTCACTTAAGTCTCAAAAACAGGGGACTTAGGGTCAGGTTTGCTTCTTAGTACCTTCTATACTTTTGTAGGTTTACCTCTTAGGGTTCTTTCCCAACTAGAATCACTCAATTTGGATGACTAATGGCCAAGTTATGGCCAAAACAAAAACATGACACAACCTATAAATTTTCATGTTTCTAGACTCTATTTTTAGTTCATGGCATCTGGAAACACCAACATAACTACTCTTTCTGGATTGCTTTGGGTATCTATTTCTTTTAAATTTTCAGCCATGATTCTTATGCACCATCTCAAATTAGAATCATCCAATCTGGAGTTCAAGAGGCCAAGTTATGGCCAAAACAAAAACATGGGTTTTAGAAAAAAAAAAAAAAAACTTTGACAACAATTCTCTTAAAAACCTATACATCTCTTTTTACACTTCTTGGTCTTTAAGACCCTAGAAGCCAAAAAAAAAAAACAATCCAAAGCAATACAACTCCAATTCAAGAACAAATTACTCAAAGATGGAAGAGTTAGGTTCTCCCTAAGCACAAAAACGAAAAAGAGTTAGGACTTTCCTAACAATTAAAAGGGGGAATCCATACCTTGCTTTCTTCTTAAAACCTTCAAATCACTTATTTTTTCTTTTCTTTTTTTGCAAAACTTTGAACAAATGGAGAACAATCACCAACAATGGCTCTTCTCAAGAACCCATAACCCTAGCTCTCTCTCCCTTTTCCAAAATGTGAAAAATACCAATTCTAAGACCAATTTTTGGTCTAGTCCTCTCATCCAGTACAAGGCCTTGTTTGGCTATCTCATTTTAGCTTTCTTTTCTCATTTTTGCATTTTAGTGCTTCTTATTCTAATTGCCACTTATCAATATTTCTATCACCTAAAACCAATAACATAACAAATATAATAATAAAATAAAAGAAAAAAAATAATGGCATAAAATAATATGAAGTAAAATAATAAAACAAGAAGACTATTTTTGGGATGTTACAGGGTTTAACCCATATTCCCAACTCTAATGTAAATAGGGTTGTTCAAAAACCGATCCACACCGAAAAATCAGATTGGACTAGAGGAAGCTAGTCGGTCTCAGTTCTAGAAAATTTTTCGAGTTACCGATTCGATGCAGTTTTTAAAACCCGAACACGGTTTTTTAAAAACTTTTTTAGAATTAGGAGTAAAGGGTATATCCTTTACTTATGTTTTTTTATATAATATAATAAAATCTAATAGTCATTTATCATTTATTATTATTATTATTATTATTATTATTATTATTATTATTTGTTGTTTTATACAATTAGATAATTCTTTATCTTTAATTATAAATAGATAATTTATCATTTATTTACAAATAGATAATGCAAGCTCTACTTGATGTTGCATGTTTTGAATTGAAAAAAATGGTGCTAAAGAAGTTAACTTGCATTAGTAATGGGAGCTACTTGCATATGAGATGTGCAGCGCATATCATTAACCTTATAATGTGTGATGGGTTGAAAAAGAATAAGAAATCTGTTGATAAGGTTAGGTATGTTGTGAAATTTGTTAAGACTTTTGCTTATGGATTAAAACTTTTTAAAGATCTTGTTGGAAAGTATGTTTGAAGCCAATTGTTTCTCTCTTTAGATGTTCCCACTAGATGGAACTCTACATTTGAGATGTTAGAAACAAACTTGAAGTATTGGGATATCTTTTGAAGGATGGACATTCCTACTAATCCCCAATTAGATCTTGATCCGGAACTTGAACGAGGGAGAGAGGATAGTGACAATGAAAACGAAAGTGGAGGTAGTGGAGAAAGTGAAGTTCAACTTGAAATAGGGAATTATGGGGCTCCCATTGAAAGTGATTGGAAGGATGGTTGAAGGGTTAATTACTTTTTAAAGGAGTTTAAGTTGTTGACTGATCAAGTTTCTATCTCATTATGTGTGACAAGCAATTCGACCTTCTTTTACATTGCTCATGCTCTAGATCAGTTGAATAAGTGACTGATTAGTGATGATGTAGATTTTAGACTTTTGGTTACAACAATGAAAAAGAAATTTGATAAATATTGGGAAAATATTGAGAAAATGAATGTATTGATTTATATGGGAGCCATATCCAAAGGTGAAGTTAATTGGTTTGAAACATGCTTTTACTCGAATGTATGGAACACCCAAAGCTGAAGAATAGGGTGAAGATGCGTATCATAAAGCATGTCATATGTTTGATGATTATAGGAGGATGTATGCTCCTTTCACTTCTCATAACGATGAGACAAATTCTACTAGTGGATTTACTACTCTACGATTACACTCGTTCTAACACCGGAAGGTGTTGAAGACAGTGAAAAGGTTGAGAATTGATGGTAGATATGGAAGATAAGAATTTGACAGGTACTTGAAGTGAAAAGGTTGAGAATTGATGGTAGATATGGAAGATAAGAATTTGACAGGTACTTGAATGAACAAGTAGGGGAACATGAGTGGTGCATAGAACATGAGTGGTGCATATAACATAAGTGGACAACAGGTTAAGTCAACTACTATGCTGAACATGTTTGCTTATATAATATAAGTGGTGCATTAACATTTTGCATGCTCAGAGCTCATATTACGTAGACAATGAAATAGTACAACTTATAAGTGGTTATTGCAGAAATAGATATAACTCATATATATTGTCCATGCTTATTACTTGACTTGTTGATATCATCATATAAGGAATAAATGAAACATAATTTAGGAAAAAAAAAACTAGTACACTAGTCCAGACCGGTTCGATCTTCGGGTCTTAGATTGTGTGTTTTCCTGGTTTCGAACCGGTCCGGTTTGGTTTTGGATTAGTGAACAACCCTAAATGTAAATACATGAAATGACAAAAGGCATTTTTGTTTGCATTATGAGTTATTATTCACAGAATAAATGTGGAAATGAATTAGTTTTTACAAATTTTTGGAGTTATTTAAGGTATTTTAACCAAATATTTATATTCTTTAAAAAAACCAAAAGTTATATCATCATTACACAAACAAGTACTCACTTAAAATTTTATTTTTAATATATTTAAGATGTTGATTTTAAGCATATAAAAAACAAACAATTTAATAATTAATATAAAATACAATATTAACAAACGAATGATTTAATACTTAATACTATTTAGCCTTATTTAACATTCAGCTAAATAAAAACTCTATTCAGTATTAAGTAAAAAAACAAACACCCCCTTAATTTTTAACTAACTTATCAAAAAAGATTTAATTTTTAAATTAAGACGTAATATCATTGATAGGCGTTTTGCGTGATTGTGTTTAAATTGTGGGCTAAAGTGTGCAAGAGTGCCCTAATTTGCACAAGTATACGCTAGTCAAGTAATATAGTGTACTTAATGTATGGATATCGATCCACAGGCAAGACGGAGGATGCTAAGTACCAAAATGAGATTATTTCTTCAATATTCAAATTAATGTTCAAGATGTTTCACCGGAATTGAAACTAAATTAAAGCAACTTTCTACGTAACCTTTAAGTTTTTCAACTGGGAGTTATCAAATGGGTGTGAAAGCCTAGGGTGTGGGTCTTATTGGACAATCCTACTATGTAGTGCTAAAATTCCATTCTATTATCTTATGAAATTGTCTTTCAAGACGGTTCTTATCTAAGGTAATTAAAGCCTTTCTCAAGGTCAAATAACCTACCTTTAACACTAGGTTTCTTACTCCTTGGCTCAACCCCAAGTGTTAGAGATGCATTAGAATCAAGGGCATAAGCCTCCTAATTATTGATAATTTCTATATTATTGATTAATTTGGTTAACTAAATCTTCATTCACTTCTTAGATGTCACAAGAATCACTCACCATATTAAGATTGATCATAAATTAATATGTCAAATTCACACAAGCATGAGTTAATGGAAGAACAATCATTAAAAGATAATAGAAATATGAAATTTAGCAACTAAACACATAATATTGATGTCAAACTATGGCTAACTCCTTAGATCACGAATTTAGAACATAATCTGACTGCGATCCATTCTGATGTTAAGAGTAAACATGAAAGTAAAGAAGGAAAACTCGGATGATTGGCGAATGATGAATCTTCAAGGATCTTGAGTTTCTCCTTCCCAAAGCCTTCAAATCTCCTCGAAATGTGCAAAAGATGACGTCGAAACCCTCGGTATCCGCATCACGACCCCTTTCAGTCCTCCTCCTGTTCCTTTTTATGGCTTTAGCATATAAGTGTGTGACATTACAAGCGTTGCGACGTTGGGGCGGTGAAGATGGTCTAGCGTCGTTGACCTCGCGCGTCGCGACGTTAAACTTGAGGTTGTGAATCTCCTTCAAGTCTCTGATAAGCCTCGATTGCACGATTTACCTACAAGATCATAAATAAAACTAAAGATTAGCGAAATAAAAAAATAGCGGTTCTTTAAATGCAAAACTGAACACAAACACGCTAAATCCCGGGTATGTAATGAGTGTTTTGGACACTCATCAATCACTTTGAACTAAAAAAAACTATGCCTAAATAGATTTTTTATCAACTATGTCTAAATAGATAATTACCGTGATTAGTAAAATAATTTCCATATGACAAATTTTCTTCCTTTAAACACAATTAAAACTAAAAACCAGAATATAAAAATAAAATAGACCATTTTAGTAATTAATGTTTAAAGATTTTATTTTAATTTTAAGTTGTTTTTGTGAATTTTGAGTTTCTATTAGAATTTTGGGCATTTTCTAACTAATTATTATTTTAATTTAATTCTATCAGCTTCTTTTTATATGGAGTTTTATTTGCATAATATTTGAAGTTTACTCTTTGATATTATATATATTTTAGGAAAAAAAAGGTATAGGAAGCGGGGAGTGAGAAGATTGTGGGCACGTAGTTTAGCTTTTTTAAGGCAAAATGTGGAGTAATTAAAATGTAAGAAAATGGTGTAAGGGGTGGGTTTACTAATGGTCACTGGTTCGAGGCCCCTTAGGGCCACTAGAGGTTTATTTTGTTGTTAACTTTAGACCTATGAGATTAGTTGAAGTGTGCGCAAGTTGAACTAGATATTCATGATTACAAATAATAATAATAATAATAATAATAAAATAAATGTTACCACAATTCCATTCATGATTATAGCATGTTTTGTAAAAATCATAGACTATCTGTTGGATGGCTTGTTGTTGATAGAACCCTTGATCAAGCTACTAGTTCTTCGTGTAAATGAAGGAAAAATTCCCAGAAGGGTAGAAAAACGAAGCAGGGCTGATAACATGTAATCCGATTGGTGTTTATTTTTAGATTTTTTGGATGCAAAAATGAAAAGATTACTCAATACACAAATTTGTTTTTATCCGCTATGGTGTAGGGCGTTCGGTCAAATCAATTAAAATCCTTATTCTGGTTGTTATGAGATATTATATTTATTTTTTGGGATATTATTTTTCATTTCCGATTATTGTTTTGGAAGTATTATTTTATTTTATATTATTGTTTTGGAATATTATTTTATTTTCCGTTATACCCATATTATACCTAGGTTATAAACATATGTTTTAAATTTGTTTTAAGGACTTTTATCACTTTTATCAATTTATCAAAAAATCAAAGCTCTTGCTTTATTTTGCTCTTTGGATTGAGAATTGATCTTTGGATTGAGATGTGTTTATTCTTGTTGATCAATCGTGTGTTGTTAATCGCCTTCTATGACATGTCGGAGTGGTATTAGAAGCCGAGTTTCTTCAATCGATGGCTAATACTAGTGATAGTGATGACGGCAATCCCGAGACGGCGATCGGAGATTTCGGTACATTTTGGAAATTCGATTAGCGAGCAGCAACAATCAATCAAATTTAACTCAACAGTCAAATAGTCAGAGCACAATTAAGAAAAATTATTTAAAATCATTAGACGAGGCGTAGGAATGATCTTGAGAATAAAGCCTTGAAGTGAAATCCACTAGACATTTTAGTCGTTCAAATAGATGAAATCAAAGAAGGCCAGCCACAGAATTTGATGACACTTCAGATAAGGAGGCTAACTTGGATGAATTTGCAAATCCATGTGGTAGATAAAGAGGTGGAAGGCAATGACAACCAAACTACAGAGGAGACGATGAATACAAACTAAAGGTAGATATTCTAACTTCAATGGTGATCTTAATATTAACGCTTTTTTAGATTGATTTGATTGAGTAGTAAGGTAGGGTTCTTTGACTATACCAAGTTGCCTAAGGATAGAAAAGTTAAATTTGTTGCTTATAGTTAAAAAGGGGAGCATCGGTATGGTGGGACAGATTGAGGGAGATGAGGATGAGAGAGGAGCGTGGTTGGTTTAAACATGGCGTATTATGAAGCAAGTATTATGAGATAGATTTTTGCCTCCGGACTATGAATAATATAATTTATATGCTTATCAGAGATGTACATAGAGTAGTATGAGTGTGAATGAATATACTACTTAATTTTTAAGACTGATAAAGAGGAATCAATTATCAGAACCAACCAAAGTCTTTACAAGTGGAGGGAAGAAACTTTCTAACTATTGTGCACGAGTGATGAGTATATTTTATACTCATTTTATCCCCATATTTTGGTTAGTATTTCATAGTTTTTATGATATTAATAAGTGTTTTAACACCGTTTTCATTCATATTTGTAGCCAAGACCAAATCCAAGGCATTGAGGCAATATGAAGCGAAAAACTAAAAGAATTAGTAAATTCCACATGTAGTAGCATCTACTTTATTTCAATATTTTCAACTGTAATGACCTCCCAATGATCCAATGTTTGTATTTATGGATGGCAGACTTCTCAATCTTTTCAGGCCCGTTCACCTCCAGTTTGGACTTCAAATGATCAAGTTATGGCTTTTAGAAGAAGGAAGAAGAGAAGAGTGCTCAAAAATCTTACCAGTTGACACACTTTGTTACGGATAAGTCTTTACCATCAACTCTAAGAGTGAACCTCTCTAGACATATCCATATTCTACACTCTCTAAGATATCCTAACAAGACCAAGATTTTCTCAGTTTAGGATTTAGCGACAAGTTATGATCTGGGAAGTGAGAGAGCGAGAGGAGTTTGTGATGTAGTGATGTGTGGGAGTGACGTCGTGACGTCATAGAGAACTTCTCCAGTAGTTGCAGTGACATCGAGATGTAAGAGAGTGATTCCACGACGTTGGGGGTCGATCTTGGGTGCATTTTAGCCCATTTTTGAGCCCAAAATTGTTGTTTTTAATGCCTCAAACCCTATAGACTTAGGGAGAACGATTTTAGGGGTTCCTTAGGGTGGAAACACCCTAAGAACCAAGTCTTTTGAAGAGGAGCAACTTGAAGAAGAAGGAGAAGATTTGAAGAGAAGAAGGACTTCATCTCCACATTAGTTTTATTTCTTCTCCTCATCTCATATTCCTTTGTACATCTATGGTTGTATTTCTTCCAATCATGAACTAATTTTGTTTTCTAGGGTTTTAGATGTAGTTTTTATGACATGTGTTTGAACCTTTGTTTACCTTCTATTTGATATTTGAAGCACATTTCTATTAAATGCCCTATTCTATTCTTCATATTTGTTGATGATTGTACACCAATGACATATTTGTGGTTCAATTTGAATTTGAGAAGTGAGTTGTCACCATTGATAAGAAATTCTCATGGAACATGTGGTAGTGGGGCTTCAGGTTTGTACACTCTTAGGGCTTTGAGGTTGAGTAGCGATGTAGAATACCTAAGTTCTATGGGTAGAATGTGGGTTATCGAGAGAGATTCACATGTGCAATAGTGAGACTTACCATTAATAGGTGATTAGAATGTCGTTTAGGAGTAAATTGGATCATGATGCATAAGGATTAACTGAATGACATCTAAATCCTATGCCTTTTTCCATTTTTACTTCACATCTTTGCATGCTAGATTAGATTTTAGTTTGTTAGATTGTTTTCTTTTTTCATTCTCATATCTTCCATCATTCAAATAAAGCTAGTATTATCCAATTTCAGTAGTTAGTAACCTAATCCCCGTGGGAATGATACTCTTACTTTTTACACTATATTACTTGAGGCGATGTGTGCACTTGAGCATATAGGAGTATTATTTTATATACACGCATTCAAGCCTTGTTTTTGGTATCATTGTCGGGGAGGTGACATGAATTGTCAATATCGATACCAAGAATTTTTCCTTTACTTCGAGTGCTTTTGTTTTCTTTTTACTATTTATAGTATTTGACACCTATTCTTTTTCTATATTGCTGAATTTTAGGTTCCATTTGATTGATGTGAAAATTTGGTGACAAGAATTTGGTACCCTTAGACCCTGAACTAGAAAGGACATTGAGCCCGGGTGAGGGGGGAAAGAAGAGCAAGCCCAAATAAAGCATAAATCGATGGAGAATGTTGAAGGTTTTAGAGAAGGAGAAGAGTAGATGTCAAACAACAAGCGGGGGAAAGTGTGCCTTGGCCCCTCCATGGAGGAATTAGAGAGAGGTTTGAGAGATTATGCTTTTTTTTCCCTTGAGCATCCCTCCGTGTCAAACAGCCAGGCTATACAAACAAACAACCGAGCTCAAGCCTATCACCTTGCAATTGATTCAAAATATTCAATTCATAGGATTGTCGAATAAAGACCCTAACACACATATTTCTAATTTCTTAGAAGTGTTTGATACGATGAAGTACAACGGGGTGAGTGATGATGCCATTTTCTTGAGACTTTTCCCATTTTCATAAAAAGACAAGGTGAAGCATTGGCTAAATTTGGAACCTCTCGACTCCATTACTACTTGGAATAGTTGGGTGCACAAATTCCTCTAAAAATTTTCCTAGGAAGCGAATGACGCGAGATGAGGATTGAAATACCGCAGCTTTGCTTTCGATTTGAGGGAGTGACCATGAGGCATGGGATAAATCTGAAGATCTCTAAGAAAGTGCCCCCCTTGCATGGATTGACAAAATGGATGCAAGTGCATCATTTCTCTGATAGTTTTGACGGGAGTCTATTAGAACACTCTTAGGCTTCAGCTGGAGCGCCTTGATGAGTAGGCGCTAATGATGCTTACCCGGTGTTAGAAATATGGCTTTTTGAACAATTCTTAATGGCACAGTGAAAAGTAACACCTTAGAAATGAGAGTGGAGTTCACCGAGTTGGATGTGTTCAACAATTTGATGGTTCAAGTCTGGTGCCACAAGTAACTTCAATCACTTTCAACTACAAAATGCAAGCGTGGAAAATGTGATCCAAGCGCCTTCTCCTTCACGTGATTTATGCAATAGACCCCATCTTAGTGTCAAGTGTCAAATGAGAAATCCTTGTGGGCAAATGAGTCTGGAACAAGCCCAATACTTGAGCAAATTTCCTCAACCCCAATTTAACCCATATGCGAACAATTTCAATTCGAGTTGGAGGAATCATCCTAACCTCCTTGGGCTTGATCAAATGTGAAGTACATCCGGTGAAACAAGCTAAACCTCTACCCCCTCAAGAAAAGAAAGCAAGTTTGGAAGACACCATGAGTGAGTTAGCTAAGTACCAATTGGAATCGAGCAAATCTCAAGCTCAATTTGCTAATGAGACAAGAACCTCCCTCAATAATCAAGCCACTCAAATTAGAAATTTGGAGGTTCAAATTGGTCAAATGGCTTCTATGTTCAATGAAGGAAACAAGGCAACTTGCCGAGCACTTTAGAAGTGAACCCTAGAAGAGATGGCAAAGAGCATTGCAAAGCCATTACACTTACAAGTGGCAAAAATGTGGAGAAACCTGTCCAAGTCAGTGGAAGTGAAAACAATGCTAGAAATGGTGAAAATAGTGTTGAAATTGAAGAAAACAATGCTAGAATTTTTGGTAGCAGTGCTAAAATGTTGAAAATAATGATGAAATTGCTTAAAAAGCCGAGAAGATGTTGAAAAATTCAGCAAGTAAGGAGCAAAGAAAAGTCGAGTTAAAAGCTCCTTCAAGAGAAGATACTCCAATTGTCCAATACCCTTAAAGATTGAAGAAGAACAAGTTGGTAACCAATTTGGCAAGTTCATGGAAAATTTCAAGAAATTCCACATCAATATTCCACTTACTGATGCATTGGAGCAAATGCCCTCTTATGTCAAGTTTATGAAAGAAATCCTAGTGAACAAGAGGAAGCTAAGTGACTATGAAACCGTTGCTCTCTCACGAGGAATGTAGTTCTATCCTTCAAAGGAAATTGCCCTCAAAGCTAAAAGATCCAGGGGGTTTTACTATACCTTGTTCTATTGATAATTCAATTTTTGGAAAATCCTTATGTGATCTTGGTGCTTCAAGTATTAACCCTAATGCCCTTATCAATTTTAAAAACTTGACTTGGGAGAGCAAATCCAACAACTATTGCTGCTTTAATTGGTGGATAGATCCCTGCTAACCCTTAGGGAATTATTGAGGATGTACAAGTGAAAATAGACAAATTCATTTTCCCTGCGAATATCATAGTTCTGGACATGGAAGAGGATAAGGAAGTGCTCATCATATCTAGAAGGCCCTTCTTAGCTACCGACCAAACCTTTATTGATGTGCAAAAAAGAGAACTTAGATTGAGGTTCACAAGGCAGCGTGACTTTCAATGTGTTGATGCCGTACATCCATGGTGAGTGAAGGTTGTTTTAGAATGGACATTATGGAGCTATAGTGTTTAGCCAAAGGTTCAGCGATGAGTATCTAAATTTCTCATTTCATCTCTATGTTTTACTTAGTTTTTTTAGTATTTTTTTATGTTAAATAAGTGTCCTAATGTTATAAATGTTCATCTTTATGATTAGGTCAACCATTGGGTGGAGCAAAATGAAAATTAAGCAAAAATGCCTAAAAATCATCAACTCTACTACACCATGCAACAACTCTCATGGATTTTCTAGTTGATTTTGAACGAAAACCAAGCAAAGTGATGGAAAAATTGAAGAAAATAAGGAGAGGCTGAATGTTGCAAATTTGTTCGTCACGAAAAAGGAAGGATTTGTCCTGACGAAGAAAGAATCCTTAAAAGAAGACATTTGCGGCACTTCCACGACTGAGCATCACCCTGTAGCGACTAAGGTGCTTATCGTGGCTGAGAGACATTATTACCGTCGCAATGAAGGTGAAGATGGAAAAATATTCATGGCCTCGAGATTGGAAGTGTTCTGAGAAGTGAAGAAATGCGAATAAGTGATTCACGAGCTCATCGCAAAGAAGACACCCTCATTGCAACGGAGGTCGGTAGGCTAGAGCAAAAATCTTACCATTTTTAGCCCATCATTAGCCCATTCTTCGAGGCATATAAATAGTCTTATTTCACCAATGATTAGGGCAACATGCAACACTTAGGGAACAAGAGAAGAGCATCTTTTGGGTGGAAACACCCTAGGGCTTTGCTCTTGGAAAAGGAAGAGAACTCGAGGAAGAAGAAGACGATTGAGGAGAAGAAAAAGGAGCTTCAATGACAATTTTTTTTTATCTCTTCCCTTTTTTGTTTTTCTTTCTTTTGATAGTTGTAATTCCTTTTCTACTTATGTTTTAGTTAGTTTTCTTAGGGTTTAGATGTAGCCAAAGACATAAATGTATGGATTTCTCCTAATCTATATTGATTGATGTATTATTTTCACCTATGTGTTAAGTATTTCATTTATTCTTAATGCTTGTGGGTATTTGGAAAATATTTGCATGATTTGTGGCTTGATTTGAGACTGAGAAGTGATGATTAAGCTAGACCATAGATGATTTACCATCTAATTATCATGAGATAGAGATATAAATGAGATTAGGTGTGGTATTGGGTTTCTAAGGTTCATAGCACCTTTAGTTATGATGGTTTGAGGCATAGATGCAGTATGACCTTTTCTAAGGGTAGTGTGTGGATGCTTGTTTGCCTTTTTCTATATAGACTAAAACCCCCTCAAATTCACATAGTTACAAGAGCCTTACACTTCTCTTGCAGCCATGTCACTTTGGATAACTTTGCTTGATTAAATAATTCTTTTTTGATGTTTAGGATTTTAAAATTGGGTCTAGTCTATATGACCTTTGCAAGTGCCTGAGTCATACAAGTAGTAAAATTTGAATGTAAGTCAAGTATCATTCCACAGGAGATTGACAAGAATTAGAGATCAACTACTGACTCTCTTGAGTTCTATGCTATTTGGACTAGAGCGATAGTGAAAGTTTTATCTAGAAAATTAAAGATCCTAGACTATTAACTAAAAAATAGAAATGGAAATAACATGAAAACAACCAAAATATATAGAACAAATTAATGAACTTAATATGTTCCCTGTGAGAAACGAAAACTATCGAGGAGATTACAGTGAAATAGTCAATTCCACACGAAAATACATTGTCTTGTTTTGTGTATGGATGGATTTGTCAAGATTGCCCAAATATTTGTAGTTGGATTTCTCCATATTCAGCGGTTGGAAGCCCTTGCTTCTGCGAAGACAAGATGGAAACCTGACTACATGTTCGATTCTTACAAGATCACAGGCATTTTCTTTCTCAATACTTAGCCCCATTTCTTGATGACTGAGATCTTTTTCTTTCCTTTTCAGGATTCTTGTAAAATTTCTACAACTCAATTAGTGGCTCATCCTTCAGATCTATTGGTTCGTCCTTTCCTGATTAGATCTCGGCTAACACAGGGTGGGGAACTTCCTTTAGATTGGAGGTGAACTCTCACGATTATTTATATTGTTGAAATGCTCCCCTCGACTTCAATTATGGCGAATGGGGATTTATCAAAATGAACTTCGGAAGCTTAGCCGAGTTCATCAGTAAGGTAGTCCTAACATACCCATAAAGGGAATGCTCTCGGCTCTGGGAATCTCCATCTTTGTGTCACGTGAGGGGCATCACGGAAATTAGAGCAAGATACACTCCTTAGCGGTATTTAGCTACCATTGGGAATATCGATTAAAAATGACACGAATAAGTAAATCCTAACCTAAACAACTTTCTCAGTTTTTGCGAGAAAAGTATCAACTAAGCTGTATAATCCAAATCCAGCGGCTGCATTCCAATCTTGCCTTCACGATTAAAGAAATGGGCAGATCCTTTGATACATCCTTTATGTAATTGTATTGGAGCGAGAAGAAATGAATTCGAAATTTGTCTAGATTTCATAAATTTCCAAGCAGTAATTTTAAAGAGAAAATAATAAAAATAAAAATCCATTTCTGTCGTTTCTTCACGGAGTTCGCAGTTCGAGATCAGAGAAAGAATTCACTAAGAATAAAAATAAAAATAAAAATAAAAAAAAATAAAAAAAAATAAAATTCTACTATAAACTATACACTGAGTTCCTCTCCTTTCCCCTTTTTTTGGGTTGTGAAGATGGAAGCTACTTTACTATTCTCATTCTGTCTATTTATAACTGTCAAAAAAAATTGGGCCGAATCCCAAAAAAAACTCCAGGTGGAATTCTCAAAAGAAAAGCCCAATTCAACACATCTGGGTTGCGACCTCGGGTTGATCTTCGCTACGCAGTTCCCTTTATTTGTTCCGGTTCGATTGCGACCAAGTTTCTTGTAGCTTTGTTGATTAATTGATTACCGTGACCTCCAATTGTGGTCGCGACCTCTACATAACAGTTGTTCTCAGAATTTATGTAAATTGACCTTAATCTCACGTTGCGACCTCGTTGCAGTTTCCGCCACGTTGCAACTCACGAGTCACGACTTCACTTTTAGGTTGTAAACTCCTTTTAGTTGTCATCACTTTAGTTTTGAGTCAAGACTTCCTTTCCTTGCTGCACTGCATGTCGCGACCTAAGTTTTAAGTTGCGACCACATTACCGACTCTCTTGCCTTTCCTCGGGTACGTGGCTTTCTTTTTCGGAGTTGCGACCTCGCTTTTTGGTCTTTTGATTTAATTCGACGAATCTTATCGCGACCTCAATAATTGATCATGGCCTTGTGATAGCCCCTTGCCTTTAAGCAGTGCATTGACTTCAATATGATGTCCGACCTCGCTGCTCCAGCTACGGTTGCGGGTTGTCTCGGTTGCTTTAAACATAATTTACCTTTGTATGTTGATGCTCGAGTGTATTCAGTCCACGAACTCGGTGATTGGTGGCGACCTCCTTTTAGGTTCTTGACTGATTAAGTGGTCGTGACTCCTTTTTGCTTAGTACGGACCCGTTTGCGAGGTTTTCGTAGTATTCACGACCTCAGTAGTTCACGGCGTGGCTTTGTAATGTTCGGTGTTTCTTTAGGTTGGAGCCTCGGTGATTGGTCGCGACCTCCTTCCCTAGGAGTCCTTGAGTAATAACATGGTTGCAACTTCGATTTCCCTATTTTGGGACTTCTCTTGGCTCTCGGCGGGTTTCTATCGCGGAAGCCTCAGATGATGTCGCGACTTCATTATGATTCCCCATCTTGTAGTTTCAGCTTCAAATCTCTTTGTTGTGACTCCCTATTCAGTTCCATGTCGTGACCTTGAGATGATGTCACGACCTCAATTTGAGTCCTTCATTTAAGAACTGGTTGCAACTTCAAATTTTTTTGTAGAGACCTCACCTGTGGCTTCATCAACGGATCAACGTCGTGACCTCAGATTGGCGTTGCGACCTCAGCCACGTTTTCTTGGTCGCAACCTCATTAACTGGTCTTGGTGATGTTGTGACCTAGAAATAACTGAACAAAAGTGCTCCTTGTCGCGACTTTCTTTTTCTAGTTGCGACCTCCTTTTACGACACGAGGCTGAAATTCTTCGATTTTTGTTGGGATTTTCGCTTCTGCTGTATTTTTCTGCAAAATTAAATTTGAGCAAATTACACGAGGTTTACGCATATGAATCGCCGATTAACTTGTAATAAACTGAGAAAAATGGATTAAAAAATCAAATGAGTTTTTGACTAATCAAATTTCCCCACAAACTTAAAATTTTGTTTGTCCCCAAGCAAAGAAAAGAAAGAATTGTTTGTTCTTAAACAATTAAGCTTAAATTTTTAAGGACATTTTTCTTATTCACACCACAGTTTTTCTTGTTCCACCTTCTAACATGAAATAGGAGATAGCAGCATCATTTTAAATTTCAGTTTCGATTCAAGAAAAAGGAATGGTTTCCACTTCTATCACAAATTCCTTGATGAAATAATGTATTTAAACGGTTTATTAACAGTCAGCAGTACGTATTGTGCAGTCTTCAATCGCTACTAATAACTGTGTTGAATTTAGTTAATCTTTTTTGGGTCTCCTTAGGCAGGTTGGTCAAAAAGTCCCATGGGCTTGTTTTTCATATTGATCTCAGCTAATGTAGGTAGAGTTCAACTTTCAAGATCAACGAGGTCTTTCGGGCTTGTAATGTGGGCTTAGGTAATTAGGTAGATAATGGGAAAATTTAAGTTACCAAAGCCCTGGGTTTCCCTCTTTCTTTTAACTAATTTGCTTGACTTTCATCCTTTTCTTCTTTGTACTTTATTGGTTTCTCCTCGATCTTGGCACGATTCATCTTTTGAAATCTTTTTATGTGGAATTTTGATTTCCACTTGCATGTTGTTGATTCTCTTGTTCTAGAATTCTTTTTATACATTTTTCTAAGGATGGGAAATAGTGCAATGTTTTGTCTTCTTAGGCTTTCTATCACCCTTAAGAGAACTTTAGACTGCTAACTCCCCATACAGTTGGCATTAGAATTTTGGAGATGTTTAAAACACCCCTCTGACTTAGTGTTCAAAGAAGCTAGGCCACAAAGGTAAAAACTTATTCCCCACTACCATCAATTTGCTTCTTTTCCTAATCTTTCGGAGTTATTTCTTCTCACTCCTACCTTGTAATATTTGGAAATATTTTTCCCAAAACTTGTTTTTCCTTTGATGGGCCAACTACGTGTGGATAATTTGACCTTTCTTTGGGGATGTGCAGGAAGGGGATTAGGTTTTTCGATTCATCATTTGAAGAATTTAGGCTTGTTTGGCTCAAAACATGGAACTAGAGGGTATCTTTAGCATATATTAGAGAGTAGGCTTGGAAAAGCTCAAGCGCAAAGATGGCCTCCTATCTTCTTGTTAGTACACATTTTTACCTAAGATTTGCCTAATCAATAATCTAACAAGTTCTAGGACCATGGATTCATGAAAATCAATGAATTTCGGAAAGATGTTCCTAATTCTTCTGAGGATTTCATGAGTTTTTGTTGACCCGAGTGTGTTGTTCCTTCAAGACATGCGATTCCTTTGTTTATTTACACACTTTCAATCGGGATTAATTTGTTTCTTGATGTGTCCATTTTCCAATTTTGAAAGTCTAAACTGGATTTTAAATAAGGCTTCTACTCACGATTAGTTTAAGTTTATGCTCTTATTTTTCTGCATTTTGTTCTTGGGAGAAAGCAGTTTGTTCATTATTCGAATGAGAGTTTTCATAATTTTTCATATTAAGCTGAAAATGACACAAAACATAAAATTTCTCTAGTCATGTTCATCCATTAAACATCATAATTATTCTGATAATTTTCATTAAACAATGAAAACACAATCCAACAAGTAAAGAAGAGTAACTATAATGAAATGCAATAAACAAGGATAATTTGTGCCTGATAGATTTCTATTAAAATTTTGGGAATGTCTGAGATTTAAGAACATGCTAGGAAAATTTTTCAGGTTCCTTTTCTTCTTTTATAGGCTTTGGAGGTATAATGTTAGGAGGATCATCTGAAGCCGTCGGTGAAGTTCGAGCTTGAAATTCATCACCAGTTTACATTCCCGAATGCGAGAGAATTTCTTTGCCTTTTGCATATATATCTCCTTTGTTTAGTACCTTTGCATTGATGATGTGTCTTGCTTCTTCCCCACAGTTCAACATCCCTTAACGAGGAAATACCTTATATGAGTTTGGACAGGTCGATTGATTGGGTTGAAGCTCTCCGACAGGATTTTTCTTCATACCTCATCACATTTGTCCTCATTGTTGATCTCTATCATTTGCAAATTAATTTCTCAAATTCTTACAGGCTGTTCTCTATAGAGATATTTGAAAACTTCAATCTTCTGAGCATATTAGCTCATTTTACGCTTCCTTCTTGATATGTTGAGAAGAGATCGCATCTCTCTTGAATTGATTGTTGTAAAATGCTGCACATCTTTGCGATTCATCTTTCAAGCATTTTCTTTCTCCTTTGCAGCTCCTCTTTCCACTCTTCTTCTCTGAGCTTCCAATTTTGCTCCCACATATGCTCCTTCTTTCACAGGCTGCGGCTTAACATCTTCTACGTCTGCTTTCTTTGTCTTTCCCATTTCCGCTCTCTCTCTTCCATCTCTCTTGTTGGTGGCTTATTTGCAATTTCAAGTATTGCCTCTTCTCTGCTTCTTGATCCTTACTAGCATAGGCGGTTGCTCTTGTACCTCGAGGATATGAATGGCTGAAGGGGCTCATCACGAAATGTGCTTCTCTGCCGGAAATGGCTGGATGGATGTCTTACAGTATTGCCTCCATCTCTCTCTTGTCTCTTGTTTCCTTAGCTGAAAGTGCATTTAGCCCAGTGTCTACCTGCATTATTTCTTTTTTCTCTTTGGGGTCCCCTTGTCCTCCGCAGTTAGAGGTCGAGAGGGAGACAGGGCATTTCTCTTCTTCCTCACATTCACTTCGCACGAGAGACAAAGTTTGAGGTGATGGTGATAGGGTGGGGATCATCCCTCTCTTTTATTCTTGTGGTGTAGGTGCCTCGATGGACTCTTCGATCGGGGATTCCCTATGTTTATTTATATCCTTTCAAAAGGCATATAAAATGATGGCCTCATGTTACGGTAGAGCTAGATGTTTTGTAGGAACTACTATAGGAAACGGATGAAGTAAAGCCCGGACCTTTGCTTCTTGAGTGAGGGCTCCCTTTTGATTGCATGGTGGGGGTTCTTCTTCGTGGCCTCCCATTTTCCTTCTCCTCCAGTCAACAGATTTAGTATCTTTTCATAGTTTGGATTTTCTACCAACTTTCTATACTTCGACTCGTGCTTTAAATCTCTCAATTTAAACATTTCATTTATTTGTCTATCCCCGAAAGGCACCTAAACACCCCTCACATAAACTGAATCCTCATTCATGCCCACCATATTTGCATAAAACTCCTTGGAAAGAGATGAAAATCCTGGCGCCTCGTGATCACAGAAGAATCCTCAACCTCTTTTCTCTATTACCTCCGAAAACGGGGATATCAGTTTCCCAAAACCCCTTTCACACACGAACTCCTTGTCAAACAGTATCTTGTTCCACAATTCTTGAGCCTCTTTTGAAATGAAGTCTTTGTCTTCTTCTGTTGCTTCTTTCTATTTGGTACACTTTCATCTTCTCTGATCTGGGTTCCTTGTTCGACATTGATTTCTTCCCCAGGTTGAGGTTCCAACTGAACCTCTTCCACTGCCTCAACACTTTCACGCATAATTTCGTCAATCAGTTTATTAAGATTTGTGATGTCGTCTTGATTTGTTGCCATGAGTGAAGATTTGTGATTTACGCCTTGGTTGGCTCTCTGGTTTAGGGTTTTAAGATTCAAATGATGGATTCGAAGTGGAAAGGTTGGGGGGATGAATTAAAGTTGAATGGAAATTTGAATGGAAGTTGGACTCAATGTCATGATTGCGATATGAAATTCGCGACATTAAATTCCGAGCCTAATTAATGAATTGCAATGAATTATTTTTTAATCTTGAGCATGAATGAAGGTTTAAAACTTATTTTTATTTGGATTTGGAGACAATTACGGTCGCGACCTAAAAAGATTTTGCAGCGACCTGCGATGTGGTCTGCTTCAATTTCCTTTGTTTGTGACTGTTTCTCTAACTTATTGCTTCAATGCCCGGCTTCTTGGTGGCGACCTGAATTGATATCACGACGGAAATCTGCTATTGCGACTGAGCATTTTCTCATCATTGTTATCTGATTCTAATGCAGTTTGCGACTTGGCATCTAATGCGACCAAGAAAATTTTCAGGTCTCTTTGAACAACAATTCACAGCAATTTCAATTCACCAAATTCAATCAAAACAAATACACTTCAATTCATATTCATCATTTAAATATTCAACAAATCCATTCACTATGCATCAGATTCAAAATTTAAGCACAAAAATTTAAAAAATATTTCCCCCAAACATTCAATCATGCTATATCGGAGACAAAATTTAAATAAATTCCAGAAGAGTATACTGCCCCTTTTTGTCTCTTTTGCAGATTGGAAGTTTGATTGTAGATGTTCCTCTTTGCACATTCTTATTGTCTGCAGGCAAAATAAAATTTACTTACTCTTGCTTGATAATGAATAAATTACACAAAGCTATTAGAAACTTTCACACAAAAAGTACTTGGAAAACTTAAAACAAGCCCGTGGATTGCCTTCCACAAAAAATTTACTGCTCAATTTTTAGTCTTTAATTTGGACTTCTTTGCTACCATATTTAACTTCTTCAAATTTTCTCATTCGAACTAAAGTCATTCTTCCATGTGCATTCCTCAGTAGTGCTTTAATCTCGACCATTAACTGAATTCCTCATGATTTCTAGTTCTAAGTGTCAACCCCCAAAAGTTGTACTTGAGCTTCTTGTATAGGAGTCCCTCCATTTTGATTTAAGCTTTCTGGAAAGAGTTTTTGATGCAGGTTAAACAACAGGACTTGATCTCCTGTTTTAAATTCTCTTCTCAAAATCCTTTGATCATGCCATTTTTTTGTTTTATCCTTGTAGATTATGGCACTATCATAAGCTTCATTCCTCAACTCTTCCAATTCATTTAGCTAGAGTAGCCTCTCTTCTTTAGCAGCCTTGAAATCAAAATTTAGCTTCTTGATGGCCCACCTAGCTTTATAATCTAGCTCTAGAGGGAAGGTGGCAAGGTTTTCCAAGACAAGCTTTGTATGGGGACATTCCAATAGGAGTTTTAAGCGATCTTGTATGCCCGAGTGCATCATCAAGTTTCGGAGACCAATCTCTTATGTTGGGCACTACAGTCTTTTCAAGAATTTTTTCTTTATCTCTCTCACACGGTAAAAATTTAAGCTTGCCTATTTGTTTAAGGATGATAAGCCAAGCTCATAATGTGTTTGATACCATATCTACCCATGAGTTTGTCAAACACCTTATTTGCAAAGTGGCTTCCTCATCTAACCCCGATTATAGTTAAGGTGTCCCCAATCTATTGAGAATATTTTTGTAAAAATCCTGGCTAGCGTTAGCATCATTCTTGGGACAGCTATTGCTCAGCCCATTTCGATACATAATCCACGACCGGAGTATATATATATATATATATATATATATATATATATATATATATTTCCAAATGAAGCTGGAAAAGGTCCCATAAAATCTATTCCCCATACATCAAATAGTTGCACCACCAGGATACCTTGCAGGGGAATTTCATGCCTTTTGCTGATATTTCCCATTCTTTGGCATTGATCACATAAGCATTCACCATTCAAAAGCAGTCCTTAAAATAGTAGGCCAATAAAAACAGGGCGAGTGCGGCGGGCGTTTTCTCATGTGAGAGTATATTTAATGTGCCAGGCGATCTTTGCATTCTGTAAATCTTACTTGCTCACCTTAAATTTGTCTTCCACGATGATCGGATCGACTCCTCTTCTAAATGTGATGGGTCATCGAGATGTAGTACTTGTTATCGATCCTTAGATTTTCTCTAGCTGGTAGCTGGTGTTGGCATAAAATTCACATGCTAAGAAGTTCACAATATCCCGGCATACGGGGTGATTGGAGTGGCCAGTTGGAATAGCTGCTCATGCAGGAAAATTTTCTACCTTCCCTTTCTTCTTCTTGTACATCAGGTTTTCCCTCTTGACAAGTGATCAGCTATCACATTGTCACAACTCGTCTTTTTGTTCTAAATCAAATTCTTTGTAATAATAACAATACCCACTTGATGAGTCTTGGCACCAAACATAACTTTTGCAAATAAGGCTCATTGAATTACTGCGTGATCAGTTGTGTTATGCAATAACGTGGGACCCCAAAATGTATGGCCTAAATTTTTCACATGCAATACTATTGCGGCATCTCTTTTTCGATAGTAGAGTAATTTTCACGAGCTTCGTGAAGGTTTCTTTGGCATAATTATATGGCCTTGAATACCTTTTTCGACTTTGTCCCAATCTGACTCCATTGCAAATCACTAGCATCGCACATGATTTCAAATTCTCTGTTCCAATCTGGTTTGTATGATGGAACTTCCAAAAATAAATAAGATTTGATCTCTTTAAAAGAATTTATAATGGGGTTAATCAAGATTAAACTTAATATCCTTTTCTGACATTACATGGTGATCTAACAGTTTGCCGAGAAATCTCAAGTGATGATAATAAGTACGACATATTCTCAAACTTCTAATTATATTGTGGTGAAGGGTGGTAATCTTATTTCTTCTGATTGAAACAGCGGTCTGCTTCAGCCTCTTCCACGAGAAATCGTGTTCAAAATGATTCGCCATGTTTCATATAGTGGCATTTTTCAGTGAGCTGATTAAATATTTCCTTTGGAAATCTTTGTCTTGAGTGTATGAGACCTATACCAAATACGGATCCCTTCAATGATCATCATGAAGATCTCATAACTGCACTGTCAGAGAAAATATCAGACATCATGTCTTTTGGATCTTGGGGGCATTACGGCCAGTGGCGTTTATTATGAGAAAGTACACGAAGATGGGCATCTCAAAAGTGGTTTCTCTCGCCAGTCTCAAATTTATTGACAGTTGAGTTCAGTATCATCCGATCATCAAAACGGAAATTGAGATTAATCTGCCGACATATATCGTATCGATGATGAAGATTTGAAATGAGTCCTTCTTAATTCGCGATATTTAGTTTTTGTGAAGTCATTACACCCTCCATCCATCACGGATTTCTTGTGAATGGTTCATTCTTCATTACAGTCGTTGATCACCTCGCCGGAACCTGTATATTTGAATAAGCTTGAGGAACTATCGATATAACATTATATAAACTGCGTTATTATTTCTGCTTTATTTTTAATGACTTTAACTAATCAGGTTGAACCTCATGATTGCTCAATAAAAGTTTTTCGTAACCAATATTTTATTTTACAAATGGAGGGCCGTGCAACCAGGATCCTCGGTGACCGAGAAATATTTCGCGCTCTACCAGATTTCGATGACCGAACCCGGGATTAGGTCCGTGCGGTGATATGGTATTCAGTTTTCTCTTTTGGTTCTGGAACTCATGTTTCAAATGTTTGAAACATTGAGTTCTTGATATTAAACATACTTCAGTTCATATTTCAGGTTTTCCTCCACGTTTTTAATATCATCATGAGTGTTTATTGTATAAAGGCTAATTTCTTTTTGTTGCCATCTTTGGAAGACATTGTTTCACTGATCGTACTCTCGAATCAGATTAATCTCGAATTCATTGATAAGATCATTCAAGAATCTGATCAGATTCAGTCACGACAACAGAAGTGATGTTTTTCTGACCATACAACTTTTCACAGTATCTATGGGGGTGCCAAACTCCTATTAATTGAAGTGCCTTCAGCCATTCCCCGCACCAGTGGGTTCCACATCTATTAAAGCGACCAGGTTGCTAGAAAGGTCTTCTAACGCTCTTTAAAGAACTTGGTACATGTTTACTCAGTCTTCATAATCCACCGTCACGGAAGATGAATTTTCCACTGCCCGTGACCGTCTTCAAAAAGAACACATACGATTTGTGCCATTGATATAACCATTTGTATAATTCTGTTTAATTTGGGTTCATTTCCCAAAACTGGTCTTTACCTTGTGAGGGCATCGAAGTTATCTTTGCTTTGAATCGCCTGAGGCTTGTGATTGTATAATTTCCCTGTGAGCTGGGGGAATGGAGTGAAGCTTGCTTTCAAGGTCAACTATTTTGATGGCACAACTATGAAATTGTTAAATCAGGTTTTATATCCCTTATAGAGCTATTTTCCATACTCCTTGTTGATATCTCACCCTTAATAAATTCACATGATTGATGTTGGTTTATTGATTTCTATCTTGAAGATGTCTAAAGAATTTAAGCGCTCTTCCCGCTTTTTGCTTTACGAAGCCTGCGGGGAATGACAGCATCCCGGTGTACTCATTTGTTACTCTCTCATACATTTACGCTCTTTCTTACCGGTCTGTTTAGTACGTATCTTCTTCTTTATACATGTCTTTTCGGGCGTCTTTCTTCTTTCCTTTCTTTCTGATTTCTTCTTATTATGCCAGTCTCTTCTTTCCTTTCTTCTTCTTGTTGTTCCAGCTTCTTTCCAGCTTTCTTAGCGAAGCGCCATGCGATCCTTTGATTCTTTTGAGTGTCACAAGGGAATGTACCCTTGCTCGATTTGAATACTAAGGGCGGCTGCCCTCTTGTGTCTCAAGTTCTTGAGGCACTTGTATTCCCGAAATACTTGGGTATCGGACTTGGCTTCAAGTCGGGACCGATTTATGTTCATGGAAGTGTATAAGCCTCTTGTTGTCCCCGTAGGCTGCGGCATTTGTTCTTCAAGCGGTTGAGTCCTCCTATGACCCTGATAGTCATTCACCTTTACCCCCTTGATCACATTCTTCTGGAACGCTTGGTAGGCTGGCGATATCCTGATTGAAAGGTGCATCCCATGCCGCTAACATCTTTGCCCTACACCATATAGGGAAATTCTCATGGTTCCTCGATCTTTGGTTGTAATGTGTGGGCGGAGTTAAGTTTGGCTTGAAATGGTAGCTTCTTGGTTCATTCATGTACTTAGCCTCCTCAACCTCATAAGCGTCCCTCTTAACGGTATTTATTACTTCTTATTATCTCTTTCCATTTAGCCACATCTCATGAAGCCAGTTTGCATTTTCTCTGTTTGTCCATCTGTCGTGATGGCATCTAACTGCTTCCATAGGCGTCATTTTACTCAGCTCAAGCCCGTTTTCCTTTCTTGTACCCTTTGGCTTCGGATGGAGCTTTCATATTGCACTTGGCAGATCTTCTATTGGTCCTAGCCTCTTCGGCACTTTTTCTTTTAGATGCTCATGACCTGAGCGTTAATGATGCCTTTAGATGTATCATTTTAGGCATGATATACTATGTCCATTTGGGTTTTTAAATCAATTCCATGCATCGGGCACCTTTTCAACAGCCTCTTGAATCTTTCCCGAGTATGTATAGGCTCTGCAAATCTTCCCTTGTTGGAACATTATTGTCTCTCTTCTTCTCTAGAGTGAGAGATGGGGAAAGAACACACTTGAAGTAATAGCTACGGTTCTTCCCAGTATCAAGAACCATATAGTAGTGACTCATACCATGTGTTTGCTATATCTCTTAAGGAAAATGGGAAGAGATGCGGCTTTATCACCTACGGCCTCTGTAAATTCGAAGCTTGCTTGTATTTACCATCTGAAAAATCTACCTAGGTGCTCGTTGGGGTCTTCAATGGGGTGGCACGTGAGCGTCTTCTTTGCACCATTGTTATCAAAGGCGGCTTTGGTTCGAAGTTATTTGCATCCACGGTAGAATTTTATGCGATTGTAGAATATTCTTCCTGAATGATAGGCCTCTAGAAATCCTCCATTGTGTCAGTCATAGGAGGCCTTCTGGCTGTTGTCCTTTGCTCCTCTGTCTGGTCATGTCTTTCATCTGCCATGGCTGCGTTCTCTGCTCTTTTAGTCTTTCTTAAGCTTCTGAGTGTTCTTTCCAATTCAGTGTCTGCTTGCGACAAATGCGAATCACATTTCTTTGTGCATTAAAGGGTTTCCTGAAATTGAAACACACTCAGATTAATAGGATTAGTCGAACTAATATATTTTCAACATGGCTTGTTAAAGATCAGTGGTTGGTACATCCATTGCTTGTTAAGCTGTTTTTGTTCTTTTCTTTTATAAAATGTTTAGAAAAATGTCAAAATTAGCATTTCTCTCTTTTGTTAGAATATTGATCTATTAAATCCTTTCAATCCCCGAAACAATAATAGCATGTAAACATTTGCCTTTTTCTATATAGCGAAAACCCCTCGAATTCACATAGTTACAAAGGCCTTACACTTCTCTTTGCGGCCGTGTCACTTTGGATAACTTTGCTTGATTAAATAATTCTTTCTTGATGTTAGAGGTTTTAAAGATTGGAGTGCAGTCTGTGACCGCTATGAGTGCTGAGTCATCTAGTAGTAAAATGCGAATGTAGAAGTCCAGAGTATCATTCCACGAGAGATTGACAGAATTAGAGATCGTACTGATACGAGTTCATGCTATTTAGACTAAGAACTGATAGTGAAAGTTTTATCTAGAAAATTAAAGATCCTAGACTATTAACTAAAAAATAGAAACGGAAATAACATGAAAACAACCAAAATATATAGAACAAATTAATGGACCCAATCTGTTCCCTGTGAGAAATGAAAACTATCAGAGAATTACAGTGAAACAGTCAATTCCTACACGAAAATACATTGCTTTGTTTTGTGTATGGATATGGATTTGTCCAAGATTGCCCAAATATTGCAGTTGGATTTCTCCGTATTGGATTGGAAGCCACTTTGCTTCTCTCGAAGCCAGATCAAGCAATTTACTGTATTTGATTCTCTTCTGAGATGCGGGCATTTTCTTTCGATACTTCACTTGCCCCGTTTCTTGATGATGCGGATCTTTTGCTTTCCTTCTCGAAGATTCTTCTGAAATTTCTCTGACTCGATTAGTGACATCAACTGGGTCTATTGGTTCGTCCTTTCACTTGATTAGATCTCCGGCTAACACGGGGTGGAGCTTCCCTTTAGATTGAGATGAACTCGATTATTTATGTATTGCAGTAACCTCGGCTTTAATTATGGCGAACGAGAGTTATCAAAATGACTTTGGCTAATGTTCATGATGATGATACCAACACCATGAGAGTATCTGATACAAAGAATCTCATCTTTTGTGTCGCGCGAGAATCTGGAAATAGGTGATTACTCTTAAGTGGTATTGGAACCTAAACAACTTTCTCCGATTTTACGGAAAAGATTGTAATATTTTGTATATCCAAATCCCGGTAGAGGCTGCGTTCCAATTACTACATTACGATTAAAGAAATGGAGCAGATCCACGTCATCCCGCTATGTCGTAATGAGCGAGAAAGAAATGAATTAGAAATTTGTCTAGATTTCATAAATTTTAAAATGACTGATAATTTTAAGAGAAAATAGCATAAATAAAAATCGACTCGATCGTTTACTTGCAGCTCACCCAGTTCGGATCGAGAAAAATTCACTAAGAATAAAAAATAAAAAATAAAAAAAAAATAAAAAAATAAAATTCTACTCTAAACTATATACTGAGTTCCTCTCCTTTCCCCTTTTTTGGGTAGTGAAGACGGAAGCTAGTATTCTTCTCATTGTGTATATTGTCAAAGAAATTGGGGTGAGATCGAAAAAACTCAGTGGAATTCTCGAAAGAAAAGCCCAAATTCCGCGCTGTCTCAGTCGCGACCTCGGGTTGATGTCTGGCGACTTGGGTTTGAACATTAGCTGTTCGAGTTCGGTTCCGACCAAGTTTTCTTGATTCGCGACCAAGTTTCGCTAACGACCGTTGATTAGTGGTCGTGACCTCGGTGTGGTCGCGACCTCATGGCTCCGATTGTTCTTAGAGGAATTTTATGTAAATGGAGGCCACAGCAATCTCCACACGTTGCGACGTCGATTTAGTTGATGAGGCTTAAAAGTCATCTATTTCAATCCATTTTATGATTGATTTTTATATAAAGACTG
The DNA here is from genome assembly GCA_016808115.1 of Tetrastigma voinierianum. Taxonomy (NCBI): domain Eukaryota; kingdom Viridiplantae; phylum Streptophyta; class Magnoliopsida; order Vitales; family Vitaceae; genus Tetrastigma; species Tetrastigma voinierianum. The sequence goes on from JAEQBH010008505.1 coordinate 48,182, forward strand.
ATTTATATGCAAGAATATGGAATAAGCTTCACGAATCACGTGCGACGAAATTCAAAAGAAAGACGATTTGCGATGAAGGAAGCGAATGTGGGTGACGATGCGATATAATTGGCTGAAGGAAGTTGCAGCAGGAGAAGCACAAAAGGATTAAAGAATTTGATGTCATGAAGCTTTTACAGAAATCAAAATGCATATTCAGGTTGCAACTACAAAGCTCGATCGCCAAATGAAAGCGTAGTGAAAACAGCAATTTGGCGTGAAAAGAAACTCAAAATGACAATCGAAATTGATGAAGAAGAAGACATGATGTCGCTATCCTTGAAGGTCGCGGCGAAATTAAAGCCCGATGATGGATAATGAAGTGGCGACGCCCAGCGGGAGTGGCGACGAAGATAAACAATGGGTGAACAAAGTATGCCGGCGACATGCGGATGTAGTGACATGGTTGAATCGAGCGATCGCGACATCGACTTGCAAAGGAAACTAAAGTCGCGCGACGGCTGACTAAAGAGAGATGGTCACGACATCAGCCATGAAGAAAGTCGCGACATCATTCAGCGATTATGACCGCGGTTGTGGGAAAGAAATTAGCGTAACGCAATTGTCGCGACATCAATTGTAAAGACTTGAGGTCGCGACATCAAGAAGAGGTCGCGACATCATTGCAGACGAAAGTGCGGCGACAAATCGGAGAATTCGCGGCGATATCTGAAGAAGGAGAATTCGCAACAGCCAGTTGTGATCAAATCTGTTGATTAGATCGATCCTTAATTTGTCGCGACATCGACTACACCAAAGACACGTCGCGACGAAACAAAGACTCTAACGACATGATGAGAACAACGAGAAGTCGCGACGAAAATTGATGTCGACATCAATAACAATAGGCCATTTTAAGCTGCAGTCCAAAAATTGTGACAATCGAAGTGGGACGATTGAGAACCTATCATCTTGAAAGCTACAAAACTCATAAAGAATGAGCGACTCTTGGAGAACGAAAAGAAGATGGGATTTGAAGGCTCACATTTTAATTTTCTTTCTTTCTTTTCTTCGTTTTTTTTTTATTTTTAGATTAGTTTGTATTTCATTCAGAATTTGGATTTGAACGTTCACTGTTAAAGTTTAAGCTAAATGCAGATTTATATTTCTTAATTACTTATGCAAGTTGTTTGAATTCAGATAAATTCTTCCTAAATTCGGGTTCCAGTTGGAATTCTGCGGCTTTCTTGATCGACAAACGATGTATGGTGTAATCTGATGATTTAGATTCCCGGCTTCCATTAGTTAGCGCTATCGTCAGAAATTATCTTTCTAGATAAATTTTATTGATCTTTGTTGAACTCCGGTTTACCAAGCTGCTAGCGGTCTTGTGTATTTTATTCATGATCCCAATGTCGGTGTCTCATACTAGTAAATAGAATTGTCTCAAAAATACGATTTCGGGAGGCCCTCTAAAGTGACACAGAGAAGGAATTCCTAAGAGTAATGAACAATTTCTGAAAGGTATGAGAACCTAACAATGGTGATCTAATGTGCTATGTGTAATTAAATCGATAAATCTCTTCGGCTTGGAAGGACAGTGGAGCTCAAATTTTATGGTTGGATGGATCACCTCGGTCGATTAAATCGATCAGTGATGTTAGCGAGATCTAATCAAAGGAAAGGATGAAGTTGACAGAGGGGAAGAGGAACCGGTATAGTGTGAATGCATTGCAATGACTATATCTTAGGGCTGGATTCTGATCCATGTTGTGGGTATGAAATGTGAAAGAAAAATACCGTGAGAACAAGGCAGTGGATGGACAGTTCAGCCCAACCTACGTCTTGAGGAAAACGGTGAGTTTAGATAATGAATTGTGTGGGGTTTGGAGAGATCGGCTACATTGCATTCCTTGGACTAGTTTAAATGCGTGGTTCAATAAGCAAAAGATCGGTGCGTGCACGGAACCAGTGTTTCACGAGTAGCATTCTTTTCAATGTCTTTGCGAGAGAGCTGTTAGTCTTAATTTGTTATTTTTTGTATTTCAATATTCAATTCATTTATTATTAATTGATTTTCTTAGGTTTATTATTTTAAGTTGTCAAAGCTAATTCTAATTGTCTATGAGAGTCCAAATAGTGTAGATTTTTGAGTAGTCGAGGGGTAGTTGATTGAGAATTCTTGGATCTCTTGTGGGATGATATACGGACTTAAATCCAATTTACTACTTGTTCGACACCGTGCACTTGCAGCATAGCGGATCAAAACCACTCGATGAAGCAATTTACTCCAATTGAAACAATCTTTGAACTAATCAAATAAATCTAAGACATATACTACAATGTTCATGAAAGTAAGGCTGCTGTCGGATTAGATAATAGTCTTGGGTAAGAAAGGTAAATTTGTATACATGTCTTTGGTCCTGTCAATGAGGTTCCCTTCTCCTCATGTAACCTCGAGTCACGACTTCACTTTTAGGTTGTAAACCTCCTTTATTCACATCACTTTAGTTCCCGAGTCGACTTCCTTTCTCAGTCGGCACGCATGCTCGCGACCTAAGCTTTAAGCTGAAGTAATTCACACATTTATGTTTCTCACCTTCCTCACAGTCGTGACTTTCTTTTTGTGTCACACCTCCTCTCGGCTCCTTGCTTGATTCAGCTGGGGATTATATGTTGCACTTCAGCACTATTCCGACCGCTCGTGATACTTCTTTGCCTTTAAACAGTCGTGGACTCAATATGATGTCAGGACCTCACGCTGTTCCTTTCGGGTTGGGTAGTTGTCTCGCTTGCTTTAAACATAATTGCAACTGATGTTGATGCTTAGAGTGATCCGTGTCACACCGCTGGATTGGTTGCCGCGGGCGACTTCGAGCCCGCGGCCACCCGGCCACGAGTCCGAACCGAAACCCCGTGGACGCTCGTTTAAATCCATTAATCAAATCCTTTGTTAACGCTTATTAAATCTTAGTTTTCAAAAGTGTCACATTCTAATCCCCGACTCGACCCATGATCTAAGCCGAGCCCTAGCTTACTCCGACATTTTCAATTATCTTATCAAACATTTGGCTTGTTTTATTCATTTTAAATTTTAAAATTTCTCATGGAAGTATTTTCATTTTGCAAGCCTATATAAAACATTTACTTATCTCAAAAGACTCATGCTACTACTTACATTTAACAAAATGCATTTATACAAAATAATGATTCAGAGTTTAAATGTTTTACAAAATATCAATGTTCGTAAAGAAATGGAGTAATGCATATGACGAGCATACCCACTGCTCTTTCTTCTATGACTATGATTCCTCGATCTTGGGTCTTGCTCTTCGATGTTCATCACTGCACTGCAGATTGATAAAATAATACACTACATTCATGCTTAAGGGTTCTATATGCTCATTCATTTTTTGCTCATATAAATCATGCATTTATCAAAATAATGCCTTATAACATCGCAGAATGTAAAGATACTTATAAATACACTTTCAATACCATCGCTTCATTGTTCTAGCTTGTGATTCCACATATAGCTATAGAATTCGACATCCAATGGCATGTATTCAACAGTGAATCCGCCTGCTTCATTATCTCAAGAGTAATGTGCTTTCACATTCAATATTACCATCTCACATATGACTATAGAATTCGACATTCACGACTGATTCAGTTGGTGAATCCTCTGCCCCGTCTCACATTCAAAGAGCAATGTGATTTCCTCAGACGACAACATTATTACCTTCACATTTATTCAATGGTGAATCATCATGTTAATGCCCACAACATGTTTATAAAAATCGACTACTTTATGCAGAAACATACTTATGTTTAAAGATTTGATAAGATATTTCAAAATAAATAATAATGATTCAACTAATATATATGGATATCAATAATAATATATTTAGAACAAAGTAATATAATTTTGAATAAAGGAAATACTTTAGATAGAATGTCAAATAAAAGAACGATAGAGAAACAACCGTCTGTCGATCCCGCCTTTCTCATGTTAATCCGGAATAGTTATCGTTTTCACCGCACCTAGTCAAATACAATTTATTCACTCTTAGTGATTAATACAAATAATCATAATTAACGACTACATCGCCAGGCAGCGAAACTCTGCGGAGGCGGCGAGGTACTATGACGTTTGACTTAGTCTCATTCTTATTCCTCTAAGAGTCTACTTTATCATAAATTGAATCATTCCAATCGGATTATCCGAATCTAAAGGCGGCATTTCATGCCAACTAATAAATTTACCGATTACACTGGGGACTGTTTGCATTGCTCATTTTTCCGGGGTCTTAACTTCATGTTTGACTCTAGGTCATTTTATTATTTTAAAGCTAAGGTGCTAAGGGTCTTATTCCCAACTGAATCACCCACCCGAGCACTGAACTCGCTACGTCCCCAAACAACCCGACTACTCTATGTTCAAAGCTGGAAATCCAGAATTCGCTTGCACATGGCCCTACTTTGAGTTAATTTTTAGGCTACTTAGGATCAAATTTGCGATGCCTATTCTTTAAGTTTTGTTTTCTTGAAGCTCATTTTATGTAGTCACTTGAATCACTCAAATCGTGATAATAAATGAGCAAATTATGGCCAAAATACGTAAACTGGTCGAAACCGTAAACAGAACAGTTGTACTGCATACGCCCAATATGTACCCATGTCGCCAAAACGACTAGAACACAAGATGTACCGGTACAAGTTCAAAATGTGCCCGGTGCAGTCTCCAGTGCCCGAGAATGTATTTTCTCCCATTTTCATGCACTTTTCCATCCCCGAACAAATCTATACTTCATAACACTTCAGACCACTTCAAATTCATCTTATGATCTCTTTTCTCAATTTGTCATTTTCAATCCATATCCTTCATCAAAAACTTTCATGATTTTCTCTCAACCTCTAATATGGGTTATGACCCATACACAAACTAAATACAAGAATTTGTTAGGGTTTGGTTTAACCCAACCACCCCTTTACTTTGTAATTAAACCGTAAATCCAACCTCAAAGGGAGGATTCCATGTTTTTCTACTATTTGGGGTTTTACCCTCTTAACCTCAACAATTCTAGGGTTTGTGTGATCTTTCCACAAAACCCTAAGACAAGGAAAAATTCTCAAACCATAGCCTTAAAATAAAATACATGATCCCAAGTTGAAAACATACCTTTTTGATCTTATTCTTGGCTTCTCCTCTTCTTCTCTTCTTCTCCTCTTCCTCTTCCTCTTCTTCCCTTTGTTTTCTTTGCTCTCTTTCTCTCACACGTTTTTGCTAGACGAGTGAACCCAAATATGAATTTTTAGTGTCTCTACCACCTATACTCCCATAAGTCTCCAAATTGCAACTAAGTCCTTCACCTTTTAATTTTTGCAAATCAATTTGTTTTAATTCTATTGTGGCCCATCTCTACTCCTTTTATGATTTTTATGTCCCTTATGGAAATTTCAATTTTGTCCTTGTTCTAGTGCCACAAAATTTCGGGTTCATAATTTATCATTCTATAAACTTGTCAATTTACCAATTTTTGGGAGAAAAACCTGAGTTGGCGTGGATTTATACGGAGATATATAAAATAAAATTTATTATAAAAATTCTAGGGTATTTTTGAAGGTGTTACGATCGCGACCTCCTTTTAGGTTCTTGGCCAGATTAAGTGATGGTAAACTCCTTTACTTAAGTATGGAGCTTCGTTGCAGATTTCATGTTCACGACCTCAATATTAGTTCACGACGCGCTTTGTAATGTTCGGTGTTTCTTTAAGTCGCGACTCGGTGATTGATCGCGAACCTCCTTTTAGGGTCCTTGAGTAATAACATGGTTGCAACTTCGATTTCCCTAGCTGGGACTTCTCTTGGCTCAACTTCGGGTTTCTATCAGCGACCTCGCAAGATATTCGCGACTTCATTACGATTTACCGTATAGCGCGGGTTTCGCTTCAAATCACTGTTGTGACTCCCTATTCAGTTCCATGTCGTGACCTCGAGATGATGTCGCGACCTCAATTTGAGTCCTTCATTTAAGAACTGGTTGCAACTTCAAATTTTCTTGCAGACACCTCACGGCCGGCTGTCAGCGGATCAGCGTCGCGACCTCGGATTGGCGTTCGCGACCTGACTTCTGCTGAATAGTTTAACGTCTTGACCCGCGTTTTCTTGGTCGCGACCCAACCTGTCGCGGTCTTGGTGATGTTGTGACTGGAAATGCGAACAAAAAGGCTCATTGTCGCGACTTTCTTTTCACAGTTGCGACCTCTTTGTTGCGAAATTTGAATTCTTCCGAGTTTTGTAGAGCGATTTTCGCTACGTATTTTTAAAATAAATTTGAGCAAAATATGTCCTTAATTAACTTGTAATAAACTCAGAAAAATGGATTAAAAATCAAATGAGTTTTTAGACTCATCAATGCTCGAGAGAGATTTGAATATACATTATAGTGAAATCGCCATCTTCATGATGAAATTAATCATTGATAAATTGGGTTAGGAGGTTTATACTTGATTTTTTAGGTGAAATCTATGCCCTGAGGCGTTTTTAGTCTTGAGTCTATTAATTTAGGATTCTTACATGCTAGTTAGCGTTATTTTAAGTCTTTTCACAGTTTTCCTACCCTTCAAATAGGGCTGGAAGTGTAGCAACCCCGAGCTCGGTCGGACGGAGTTAACCAGATCCGACCAAAACCAGGCGGCAGTTGGTATTTTATTTACCTTTTATTAAATTTTTTCTTTTCAAAATGTCGGGTTTGAATCCCGGCCCAGGCAGAATGGCGAGATCAGGCAGGCTCGTTACTCACGACATTTTCATTTATCATAACAAATTTATTTATAATAAATTTTAGTTTCAGAGTTTTTCGATTCTGAAAGCATTGCAAATGGTAGACGTAACATTACGTTTATACAAATTGTTTACAAAATGGCATTATCCACGCCTTTACAAAATGATATAAAACATTAGTGGGAGTTCAACTCTTTGTTCACAAAATATCACATGTTCAAAAGATATGATATGCAAATGACGGGGTATACACTTATACGCCGCAACTTCTTTATGACTATGGGCTTCTTGTTCTTGGCCTTCTTTCTTGCTTACTCGAAACCTGCGCATACATAAAAACTATATGCTAAGCATTTTCATGCTTAGTGGTTCTGTACAGTTCTATTCCAATCTTCAATTTAACCACGACGGCCAAACATCATTAAACCATGCCTTTATATCCAAACTATACTCATGCGTATTAATTTTTAGCATGCTTTTCTTCTAATCATTGATCATATAAAATATGCATTTTCACATGCAACAAATCATTCAACAATTCAATCATGAGATTCAACACACACTCTTAAAGATGGGTTTAGTTTACAAATCTCATTTACACTCATCAAGTTCGTTATTTCACTTTGTGTCTGGTCGCATTCGGATTACATTGAGTGAGCTCCCGTCCTTTTTATCATTGTTAATGTGCTTACACATTTCTAATTTTAGTCTCCCATCATGCCCGAGATGCAATTGGTGCACCACGACATGTGGCCCATTCCATATACTATTGCGCATGACGGTCTTAGGTGGTGCATCTCGCGCCCGAGTGGGACATTAGACGATTTGAGTGCCTTCATGATGGATCGCGGGTGGGGCATCATGACTGTTCATTCGGTATATCGATTCAATTCAGATGTCGAAATTGACCAATTAGTTTACAATTCGATTAATCTTTCACATGCAGTGTCGTCAATCATTTTCAATTATGCATTTTCAAATCCATATGCACTTTCGTAATATCATTTAAAAGATATACTCATTCCATATAATCATTTCGATTTATTTTGTATACTACGAAACACTTGAAATAAGGATAGTCGATGAACAAACCAAAGGTATCGGCTCACAGTTTCCTTCCTTCGATCTCGGTCCTAGGTTAGGTGATCCTCAAAACAAGAGTCACTGAAGTCGATAACAGAAATTCACGCGCTCTTAGTGGATAAACAATTATTAAAGCATTTTAGTAGATTCTGGAAATTTATTTTCGTTAACGGTCTTGAGTTAAGACACTAAGTGCCTTTGTGAAGGCGAGGCGCGAGTACGATGTTTTTTCATTTGGACATCTTCGTTTAGACCCCGCTGTATGAATTTATTAGGGTCCTTAAACTATCGGAATACGAATCACGAGGATTTCGGAACAAAATCCGAAAATTTATTCCTCTATGAATAGTGCCTTCGGCTGGGTGAAGCGGCTGTGCCTACCAGCGAGGCAAGTGGTGGCCTTTTGGCCGATGCCTTTACGCCACGACAAAGCAGCAGCCTTCGTTAAGCTGAAGGACACGATGAAAGGTGCTCTTCGGCTGTGGCGAAGGCCTGGAATACGATTTTTTTTTTTTTTTTTTTCCCTTTTCGCGATTTTTCTTCAAAATCCTCTGAAAACTCGAGCTAGAACATGGGATTCATAGGGCATCAGAGAATACACATCTAAACCAATACGACCAAAACCAGCATGGATGGATTAAGGGGTTTTTCTATCCCATATATCATTTAGAGAGAAATCTAGAGGATTTTTGTATAATACCTTGAAGTGGCTCCTTTTGCAGTCTCTTTCACCTAAGATGCTTGATCATTTAGAAGCAATGAATGGGAAGAAATCACACTAAGATCACTTCTTCTTGCAAAACCCTAGCTTCTCCTCTCACTCTCTTCTCTCAAATACATTTTGCTCAAAATGAGCATTCTAAGCCTACAAAATGCCTTAAGTCATGTTTTCACTATAAGGCCATGTTTTCACTCTAAGGCCATGTTTGGCTCTTTCATAAATCCCATTTCTCATTTTTGGCATTTTAACTCTTCATTTCATTTTCATTTATCATTTAATTCATTTGGCATTTAAGCTCATTCTCATTAGACCCTTAGGTCCTCATTTACACATTTCCAAATTAGCCCTTTTTCACTTGGGTTTATTTTTGGGCTCCATGAATTTCTCATTTTAGCATATAATACTTAATCATATGCTCACATTTTCATTTCACTTTTCACTATTTAACAATTTATCAATTTTCCAGAAAAAAAAACCCAAATTTAACCAATTTATACTGAATATATAATAAAAAAATTATTATAAATTCAAAGAGTATTTTTGGGCGTTACACTAAGTATTAGTATGGAAACTCATCAATGCCAAATACACTTCTACGTTCATCAAGATCATTCATGCATATATTTTTAGAAAAATATACAAATTCATCAAAGCTTGTTGATTCATAAGAGTTCGAGTTACAGAGTGTCTTATACCACAAATACCATATAAAATCTGGCTTGTTTGCAAAAGTTCTCAAACACAGGTTGACTTTCTTCACACTTACAAAGTCTGAGTGAAATTATTGCATACCATTACATAACACACTTTGAAAGGGTCCCACGATAAGGTGAGCATTACCCAATAGGATAACCTACAAGGGGATAATCCTACCTAAGTGCACATGCAATGCCCTTATTCACACAATAATACACACATCAACATTCCAATGAAGAATATGCGATTCTAAATGGAGATCTAAATCTACATGCCATGAATGAGATGCGACTCATCATGTACCATTGTAACACCAGGTATATTAATATATGTTTTGTTATAATTCAGTAAGGATTTTGAGGGAGCAAATGCAGCTTCATGCCTATGATGTTTAAATTGTGATTAAGATTACTTAATCTTAATGGTTGGTTTAAGTGGATTATAAGTATGATAGATTTTTTTATGGCATATGGTCAGTGGCTGCAATTAGGTAAGTTTAGTGATTTTTTGTTGAGTTTATAGTAGTATGTCTTGGACCACTTTGAAAAACCTAAGTGGAGAGGGACTAAAGTGAAATATCATGTAACAAACTATGTATGTGAGGGCATGACACCTCATTATGCGGTGAGGAGCTCTTGACACATGGCAAGTGCATGAGAAAGAGCTTGCCATGTGCCAAACAAACCAATCCCTCTTGGTTTGGATGCTAGACCAGTTTCTTGCTAGGGAGTGGGGAAAATTACAAATTCTAGAAGTGAGAGAGTTCTGAAGCTGAGAAGGAGGGAGAAAAGGCTTGAAGGAAACCTTGGTTTGGTGGAAAAAGTTCACTAAGGTATGTAAGCTTCTTTGAGGCCTTGTAGTTGTATTTCTTATGGACTTTGGTTATATTCTAGGGTTTTGTTAGGATTTCATCCTAATCTAGATTTGATGAAAGACAGTTGGCGGAACCCACTAGGAATTGTAAAGGCAGGTTTGTGAAGATGGCATGTGTGTGTGTATACAATGAGGTGGCATCGACTTTCCCTTTGACCCGTGATAGTGTTTTAGCCACTGTTGGTCTAAAGAACTCGAACTGGATGATTTTGGATTGGAGAAGAAGCTAGGATCCGCCTTCAGATGCTCTAGAAGGGCAAGAACTAAATCCTACCATAAAACCCTTGAATTTGAGGTTGAAAGTCGAATGCGGATTACGCTATTGGAGGCAGTTCTTGTTTTTGAGTCATAAGTTGAGTTATATTGATCCAAATGGAGTGATTGAAAATCCTTCTCAAAGTAGCCACATAGAGGAGTAACTTCATGAATAAAGTGTGGCCAAATTATGGCTCATTTGTTCCCATAATTTCATCAAAGTGAGGGTGAAGTGTGGGCACGGTCTGTCACTTGGAAATGATCTCGGGAGATCGAGTGTAAAACCATAACTCTTGATTTGAGTGCAATATGACCTGATTTGAGGCTGTGGAAAGCTAAGATCATAAGAGGAACTTTTCCAGAGACCATGATGGAACAAAAAAGCATGTATGGTGAGTCAAAATTATGTAGTTGAGAAAAAAAATAAAAGAGATCTTGAGATAGAAGCAGTCTGAAGTGTTGTGTGACATATTTGTGTTGCCCTAATAGGGGTGTTAAATCATTGATCTTAGTAGGTGTAAAAAGTGCACTTGGGAGGATCAAGGTTTATGTTAGAGTAAAGTATGTGTGATTAAAGTGGTGATAATGTCAGCGATTGGTAAATTTATACTATATTGCAGTTTTGAGACTAAAAATCTTGACATTGAGTGCGGTCCTTTGGAATGCGCCTGGTTTAGCTTCATTGAGCGCAGCCAGTTTTCAATCCCCACGAGAGGTAGGGGTCTTGTAATCTTCTCCCACAGCATACTGTGTTTTAATGTTTCGCCCGGAAGTGCAGCCTTACATTTCCATGCTGGGTGTGTGAATTTCTAATGATATATAATATAAATGTATGCACTTTTTATATCTATGGAAATTCTTTAAATTAAGCTTTAGACACATGATATTTAAATATCGCATGTGTGGGTGAATGCTTGTGAAATTGTTTTAAAGCTTTGGCAGCAGGTATGGGAGGCGTGTGAGAGTGGGATTGATGTAGTGGACAGGACTATGACTAGTCCACTGGTTTGTAGTCTGAAGGGTCTGAATATACGGGATATTGGAGGCATCCACTGGGTGAAGTGAGTCCCGACCAATTTTATCCAGTTATACGGGGATGCCTTTGAACATATCCTTGGGTGGTAAGTCCAGCAGAATTTATTCATTGTTAAGGATGTTCAATTTGATCCTAATTTGAAAACCCAAAATCATGAAATGAAATTTGAGATGAGTGGTAGTATTCGCGTCCCATTGTTTCCACATAAACCCTATTAATAGTCTCATCTCCATGGCTGAGATGTGTTGCGAATTATTGTATTTCTGAAATATTTTTATAAGTGGCTTTATTTATAGGATTTACTTTATGTTTGTAGACTCACTTGCATTGTTCCATCACCCTTAGATCAAGTGCAGGGACAGTTCCCATGGCTTGAGAGTTGGGCTTCAGGTGTTTGGGTTTGAGGTGTCGTTAGCCTTAGCATGTTAATTGGTGGGCATGTTTGAGGCATCTAGTGTTGTGTGGAGGTTCACACTGTATATTTTGGACAGTTCATATCGATCATGGGTCATTATATATTTGGCTTGTGGCCATTAGTTTGGGACACTTTGCAAAAAGTTTTAGGACCTAGAGTTGAGTTTTAATTACGTTTCTAGTAGAATTGCCAGTAGACTTTAGTTTCAAGATTTGAAATATGGGATTGATATATGGTGTGTAGAGCGTTGGTATTGCTTTTAGCCACAAGTGTTGGTTTTGAAAGAGTCCATGTTGGAATCATATGATCTTGAAAAATAATAATATTAAAGGATCACTAAGTATGTCGCATAAATCTGCATTGGAAAGCGGGGTTGTGAACCATATCACTGATCACCGACGACTCATATATGAAATCTGGCGTGTGACGAAAAGCGTCATTACGGATGACATCAATGATCATTTTCAAACCGATTGTTTTCATGACAAAACCTTTTGGATGATACATCGCAATGATCATTTATATTCCAAAATCCGTACGCGGCTTGTTTGTGGGTAAGCGGATTTTGGTATCTCACAGCGGGCTTTGCAAACGGACGCTTTTACGTTATTCATGTGAGGACTATGAACCATAATTGACGAGTTTTTCATCCCAGGATGTCCCTTCTTGCTGATACGACACATATTTTCTTTATCTATTTCAATCAAGCCATCGACTAATTGTGGATGTTGTCCCATTTTGTGACCTCAATCAACACAAAGTAATTAAACCGATTTACCATTGGCCACTCCACTAACCGATAAGTGCTACCGTGTTATCATATATTATGTATAATGAACGCCCTCGTGGAACAATTTTATAAGCGTGCTTTATGCGAGTACATGGATAATTATATCAAAACGCTATAATTTACATCCATTCGTAACTAACCTGTTGATGGTGTCAAACTCATCTATGTTTTAGTTCATTTCACATACTATTTTAAGTGTTTTATATCCATATTCACATATGAACTCATAACCATTTCCTCTAAATTTAGTTTTGAGTTTATTTTATAAGGAAAGCAGTGTTTTTGTGAAAGAAAATATGCAAAAATGTTTCCAAAGAGGTGTCGGATGTGCCGCGGTGCGTATTTGAGAAAGATCGGAGTTTTTATATATCAATCTGAGTATCAAATGGTTCAAACTCCTCGCTGGTTTACATTCTACATTCGAGAAAGCACCATGACACCTACACGCCTAAGTAAAGTTAAAAGCAGTTATGACCTTATTAAGTTGGACATAGTTTTTTTAGTTTTTATGTTGAGATAGAAAAAAACTGTCACGACATAGTTTTTATAGTTTTAATGCATGTGAAAAAGTATCTCAATTGCATTTCAGCAATGAAAAACTAAGGCCAAAAATGGATATTTTATTTATAAATAAAATACTGCATTTTTAGGTTTTAGAGGCGTCTAGAAGGTGGAGAACACCTCTTGTGGGTTTCTCTTTCTAAAGCCCTTAATTTTTTAGATTCCATTCACCATAGTTTAGTTTTGTGATCTTAGGTGGTTTGAAACGATTTTATTTATAATAGAAATTTGGTCTTTTCAATGAAATTGGGTTTCATTATATTGGACAGGGTGAAACTAAGTCATGGATTTTTTCTCAACTCCTTGTCTGCAATTTCTGCTACTTTGTTTGATTGGTGATGATTAGATCGATGTGGGGCATTAAACACCTTTCTGGGGTGGCGAATTAATTATTAGAACATTAAGTTTTGATTCTCGATTATTTTGTGGGTTTGAAAGTGATTTATATAGTGGTATTGTTCATATAAATGGCTGACCGAAATATTATTAGCTTAATAAGGATTGTATCTTGCTCACATTCGGGAGGCCCCACGAGTGACATAGAATGGAGGTGTAAAGTGAGCATAACGGGGTGTCATTAGACTAATATTTAGCTAGATGACGAGAACTCTAAAGGGTACTTTGATAGATATTCATTTCCTCATGGTGTGGGTTATTGAATGATATGTCAGTTTAATGTTTGAGTCTGCCTCAAATTGATAGAATGATCTGAATCTCGTGTTGGCAATGATCTATTAAGGGAATCAGAAAAGTCTTATTAGATTTAAAGGATGAGATACCAATTAGATTTGGAGAGGCATGAAATCCTGTCTATGGGGTAAGAATTCATGAGTCTAGAGTGATGGTTGGCAGTATTGGAAAAGAAAAACAAGTAAATCTTAAAGAGGGTTGAATTTTACAAGTAGCTATTTGGAACCCATTTATTCTCACGAGAATATGGTGTATTTAGGCAATGGAATGTATAGTGTGTTGGAGAAGTCCAGGCTTTATACTAGTTTGCTCTTGAATAGTCAACATTCAACTCACCAAAATGTTATTAACTTTCTTCCAAATAGTGTTTGTAAAGGTATACGTGTCTAGTGCCTCTCTTCATACCTTTTAAATTAAGTGGGTTTTATTTTGGTGAATTTTTAGGATTGGTTTAAATCACTTTTATTTCAATTAAATTGATTTTATTCACATCCTATTTAGATATACAAAATGAAGGCATATAATGGGTGATCGAAATTCCAGGTATAGAAAGAACCTCCGTCCTTGTGGAGTCTGATATCAGGTTTGAGTCACTTTTATTATATGGCTTTTATTGCCACTGCGAAAGAGGGTTGAGTGTTGGTAGACTTTTCATTTGATTTTGATACATACTTTTTTCCATCAGGTTTTTGAGTATTTACACATTCCTCCTTGGCATGTTCACCATATACATCATTTAAATTGACAAGTTTTTAGGCGTTCTTCTTAGGACTTGTTTAGTCATTATGGTCGTCTACTCCCGAAAATTAGTCATCAGAAGACCCCAGCTTGCAGTTAGGATTGTATGATTAGTTTCTCTCATTGGAGTTGACATTTTTGAAGGCAATTGGTTATAATTTTGAGCAATTTTCTATTTTGGTTGATTTGTTTCTTGGTTATTTTTTTATTAGTCTTTTGAACTTTATTTTCTTTTGTTTTTCTTCTTATTTTTTGGTACCATGGAGGAGTATTCAATAGTAGATAGTTTGCCTCCATAGAAATAAACGACTTCCCTTCTTCATCAATTGGGCTAAAAAATTCGGGAATGACTCCTCATGTGAACCGGGAGTATTGCCATATCGAGAGAGTTCAGGCCTGACTTCGGGAGGAAGAAAGAAGCGTATCTGATGGGAACTGTTTTTATCTACATAGATGGGAATAAAGTGATTCAGTTTTCATGACATTTCGGTTAGATGCAGCTGAAGTGGCACTAATTGCTAGATTGAAAAATTTGAAGCTGAGGCCAGGACATGGTCAACATTCAAGGAAAAATTCCTGTGGGACCTCCTCCCTAGTAACACTTCAAATCCCAGTGATCACCGAGGATACTCACTTGGGGAGTGTGCGAGAAATTTCCTATCTACAAAGAAGTGGCTAGGAAGAGTGCAATGTTTGAAATTGAAAACAAGGCACTTCTAAAACAGCAGAAGTGAAGGCATTAATTGGATAAACTAAAATTTGAAGAAGAAAATTAGAGTATTGCCATTGAAAACATTTTGGTGAAGATTAGGTACCTTCATGATTTTGTGGCTTGGGGCATTAAAGGGGATCTAAAAATTTGAAGATATTGAGAAGATGCCAGTTCTCGAGCTGGCATGGATTGACATCAATAAGGGGGAACTGCATTGGCATGGGGTGAGGAGAAAGCAAAGTTCAATCTTCACTAGCATTACCTTCTGGCCAAGACCAAAGAGAATAATTAATAACAGAAAGAATTCTGACACTTTAAGTAAAAGGCATGTTTGATAGTCATGAAGCATAAATGTTTGAATGAGTGTGGCTGAGACACTGGCCACAATTCAAGGGGACCATAGTTTCAACCCCTCTTTGAAAATCTTGGAAGAAATAATCCTTGAGCTAAATGGTTATGAAGTGGTATCCAGATGGATGATTAGTCAAATGAACTTTCTAGTACTTTTTCTAATGAGTCTAGTTGGACTCTAAAGCAGACAACTTCTTACAGGAAGGCAGCCAGACTAAACCTAAAGTTCCCTCTCACTATTTTCTCTTTGCTTTTATATTTTTTCAATTAATTTATTTTATTCTTTGTTTGTTTTTACTCTCTGGGATGAAAATTTAATATTCAATTTTAACACTGTTTTGTTTGAGTGTTTTTCAAAATAAGAAAGTGGGTTTTGAAGGCTGGCATGTTATCATGACTAGTTTGTAAAGGCAAGACTATCATCAAGGGGCAATACTAATGTCAAAGTGCAGAAAATCTTCAGGTTCTATTCAAAGTGACTGAGACTAAGAAAGGGGTTGAGTTTCCAATTCTCTCTATACCACTTCTACTTTGTTATTCAGTTTGCATCATTCTTTGAACATTTCAAAGAACAATGTTCATCTCAAAGTTTGGGGGTGTTTGTTTTAGTTGAGTTATCATGTCACCCCATGTTGCACATGATAACTTGGATGATTTTCTGACCTTTTATGAGATGGCCGACATTTGAGTGTTTTCAACAAAAACCACGGTTTGGGTTGTGAGAGTTAATTGAGGGTTTTCATATTGAGGTTGTTGTGATGTCAATGGAAGATCATGTTGAACCCTTGGAGATGTGAGCATTATTCAAGATAATAGAGTTTAATGCTTAATTAAATTAACATCTCTCTAATGAGCTATTTAGTCATTGGTTCTCAGGAAATCCATGCATGAGTCCATGTATATGAAAAGTAGTTTTACTTGGATAGAAGGTTGCTAGGAATCATCTAATTTTGATCTCTAAGTTTAGAACTTGTTTCTATTATTATATCGCTTGAGTGAAATCTGGGTAACACAACAATTCAGAAATGATATAAACCATCCTTGGAAAGGTATTTTTATACCAGCTATTTCTGATAATATTATATACTCTTCTCTAATCATAGAATATTAAGGCCTTAAGAGGTATTACAGTTACAACTATAAGAACCAAAGTTTTGCAGCTAATAACATTCTATATATCACTATCCCTCAGTAAAGACCAAATAAATCATAATATGAGGTTTGAACATAATAAGTGAAATGTAACAGTGAGGCAAGTTTGAGGTGCTTTTTCATGGAAAATAACTCAAGTGGTTAAACGAGTTAAGTTGACTAATCGAGGTTGGTAAAGGAAGGAGAAAAAAAGAAATATATCAAAGTCTTAAAGAAGCAAAATCTGGTAAAAATCAGGAGGAGTGGTCTAGCCTGGTAATATTCTTCCACAAGTATGATATCATTCTAAGGGGTGTCACCCAGGCACTAGTACCCTAAGACCAGGTCAATTACAGAGACTCTTACGTTAAAAGCTAGATTAAGGGTTGGTAGAAAGGGTGGGGTTTGACATTCACATTATTTAAACCTTAATCTTGAAAGAAGCTTCAGTAGTGTTTCTTTAGAAAGAATCTGAAATTTACTGAAGGTAGTATGAGGAATTGTAAATGATCTTTAAATAAGTTTAGGTGCTTAAGGTATCAAAATTATCTATCTTGATAAGTGAATCGGGATGGGTAAGGAGTTAATCAAATCAGAGGAAAAATATGTATGTGTTTTGGGTAAAGTTTTTAGCTAAATAGGCTACTCAACTTCACCATACTGACCTTGTTTACAAACATAAAGGCTTATGATCTGAGGATTCTGTGTGTACCTCATTAGTGGGTATTAGAACAACATTATAATAAGGACCTAAATAAATTATCTTAGGGAGGCTGTTTTATCACCGATTCTCATAAACAATCAGCTTGCAATTGTTTGGATAGGGGAAGACCACACCTAAGTAGGGAGCCCATGATCTAATTTGTCTATTCTTAGGGGATTAGTTCTTCATTAAAATCGTAAAATTATCTTGATGTATTCCACTATGTTCTTGTAAGGTATGTTCAGCGTGGGACATATCACATACCTTGAAGCAGTTGCTCAGGTTTTCAGTTGTGAAAAGGGTGAGAATGAACTCTTACAACTTCATTGCTTGAGACAAACAACTTTCTTTTTGTGAGGATCATAAAGCTTTGATTTGAGAATTGTTGTTGAGTTATAAAACTCATCTATGTCTTGAGTTCATTCACATGCTATTTGATATTTATATCCATATTCATTGTAAATTCATAGCTGACTCTCTAATTTAGTTTTCAGGATTTTTCCTTGAAATAAGTGATTTAGTAAGAAAATATAACAAATGTGTCTTATGAAGTTATAATTAGATATCTCACAGAGTTAACATCATTTGAGAAAGATAATTTTCTATGTATCATTTAGACATCATTGAGTTTCAAACTCTCACTCATGATTTACATTCCACATTTCAAGATCTTTCGACGCCTCATATTAGATATGGATGTGTTAAGATTCTGGCCCAAACCAAGATTGGACGTAATTTTTTCTAGTTTTATGTGATGAAAAAGCGTGTTGACTGGTTTTTCTAGTTTATGTCACGTGAGAAGCATTGTCGTTGCGAACAAAAACATTTTGGGAAAAAGTAAAAAAAGCGAAGAGTGATAAAACTTGCTGACTGTTTTCCATTATTTCACTTGGGTTCATAGTTCTCGTTTTCAGGTTTTGGGTTGGCGGAAGGTAAGAACACCTCCCTCACGGGTTCTCTCAGTGCCCTTTTTTGTTTTACGCAAATTTGGTTTTGTAGATCTTGAGTAGTTTTCCCAAACATGTTTTTATTTCTCATTGAAGGATTTTTGGGTGTTTGTGTAATGGGGTTCAGATTCATTCTGACTAGGACAAAATTGAAACGAAATACAGTTTTCCTCACTCACATCTATCTTAATTTCTTTATTCATCTTCTTTCTTTTGTTTGATTGGTGATGATTAGGATCTAATGAATGTTAACACCTATAAGGTGTGGATTGATGATGAACATTCAGATTTGTAGATTATAACAAAATTGTTTGTGGGTTTGAAGTGAATTTATATGATGTGGTATTGGTATAATGATTGTTTTGGAATATTGGTAAACATATCAGAAGAAAAGTTTATGTCTATCTGATTTCCAGGAGGCCCTCTGAGTGACATGAGATGGAGTTCTAGGTAAAAGAGCACTCTTGGGGTATGTTAGACTAATATTATGGTCAATGAACTCAAAAGGTGCTTTGATATATCACTAGAATTCTCATGGTGTGAGGTTAATAAGATGATAATATCGATTTAATGTTTAAGTCTACCTCAGTGTTGAGTGAAATCATGATCATATTAGTAATAGTCTAATAAAAGAGATAGAAAATTTATTATATTTAAAGGATGAGATACCAATTCTCAGATTGGAGAGGCTTGTAATCTATCTCTTGTCTATGGGAGTAGAAGATTCTTGATCTGTTTCAAATAGTTTGTGAAGTATTGAAAGAAAAGCAATCAAATCTTACAAGAGGTTAGATTTTACAGTATTTATTTGAACCCATTTTGTGTTGAAAATGAATATGTGATTAATTAGACAATTAAAATGTATGATAATAATCTTGAAATCACAGTTATATACATTGCTCTTGAGGACAAAATCTAGCATTCCCAACTCCTAAATCATTGTCTTTGGAAATGCATATCTTGTTTTGTAAATAATTATCCCCATCCTAATTACATACCCTTTTAAATTGATGGTTTTTATTGTTGAATTTTAGGATTAGTTTTAAATCAATTTTATTTAAGTCAAGGTGGAGTTTTATTTTCATATCTATTTGGTCGCCTAAATAGAGAAAGAGGCCCTTGTGTCGAGGTGATCTAGAATTCAGTGGAGAGAGCCTCGATCACTTGTGGTACGATATCGGACTTTTTGGAGTCACTTTGTACTTGTACTTGAAATGCACTTGTGGAAGAGGATTGAGTGGTAATACTTCATTTCAATTTTGGTACGCTTACTTTTGTTTCTAATGGGTTTTTGAGTATTTACCCTGCATTGCTCCACTTGACCATATTCCTTATATACATGTTTGATCTCCGACGGATTTTGGCGTTGTTTGCTTTGGACTAGTTTAATTGCAGTAGCATCTATAACGAAAATTTAAATCCTCCTCTCATAACACAATATATAACATGTTTGCAACACATAGCATGTTATAAAATTTCAACGACTAACACACAAAATAGTCTCACCTGAGCTGGAGCTGAAGCCATCATTGACCATACTTCGGCCTTAAATATTAAGACTTGGCTTGAGAGTTTCATCTTTGAACTTTCATTTTATTTTATTATTTTTTACCCAGCTTTCAAGGCCTCATTATGGCTATAAATTTATTCATGATGATCTCAAACAACTATTTCGAAAAACAGTCTCAACGTCCGAAATCTTAGTCCCATGATTGGGGTGAACCACACGCCCATTTATGGCCCTTAGATTAGGAGGAACATCCATGAAGTAAAATATACTCCATTTGTTTTGGCACCTACTTGTAGCTGGTGAGTATACCTTTAATTCTTGGCCTATCAACTAGGCGTCGAAACATGAGATTGAATATACTCCTTTCTTTCCCACGCACATATTTTTTTTCCTCCTCTCATTTCTTTTCTTTTATCTCCTTTTTTTTTTCTCCTTTCCTTTCTTTTTTTATCTCCTTTATTTTCTTTTCCTTTCTCCACGATTCTTTCTTCTCTCTAAGCTATTCCTTGGTTTGATCAAAGTGAGGAAACTTCATCTCTTTTTCTATTCCTCCCTTTCATGATGCTGTTCCATGTGCCATGTCACATGGACACATACTAAGTGGAAAATGCTTTATGGCTCTCATGACATGTGTGCACTCCTCCTAAGCTTGCCAATTGGCATCCACATGGTTATGCCATGTAGCACCACTCCATGTGTCATCTGACACATGTGCCTCAATAAGTGAAATTATTTACATCTACCAGAATCAGCGAGAATTTATTTCGGTAGCTAGATTTCACGAGATGATTCCAATGGTGAAGTTTGTTTCATCATCCGAGATCTATAAAATTTCAGGTTTTCAACATGTACTTTAGTGGTAAATTATCGTTTTGCCATTTTTTTAGAAAAATTGTATTTTTCTTGGGTTTTACACATCTAATTTAAGTCCATTTTTCATGTCATTTGGGACCTTAATGTTCATTTAATGCAAAGTCTTGTGAAGTCTTCAACCAAATTTGTGTTTTTCTGATTTATTGCAAGAAAACAAAAAAGTAGAAAATAGCAAATATCGCCATATCGAAGCGACAAATTTGACTAAGGCGGGAATCTTTGAATGTTGAAGCAAATTTCATCATTGTCGTGACAAAACTCAAGGAAAATAGCAGAAGAAATGGCACAACAATCGAAACCCTATTGTGACAAAGATTGATGAAAATCTGAAGAGCCAGTGAAACTTTGTCCCTTCCTAATTTCAAGAAGCTTTAATGACCACAGTTCTGCGAGAGGATTAAAAGATTATCGCGACAATAGAAATATGTCACGACGAAAGATGTGAAGGATTCCTGAGGAAACACAAGAAATATGTCACGACATAGAAATGATTGTAGTGACAAAACAAAGGGCAGAAGATAGAAAGAATGTCGCGACATCTAAACCTTATGTTGCTACAAAAGCATGCAAAATTTCAACGCAAGACACTAAAAGTTTGTTGCGACAAGGTTTCTTATGTCACAACAAACCTTCCAGAGATAAAAAATACAAGGCAAATAAATTTTGTCACGACAATTATGAGATGGAGTCAATTGAACTTTGTCGTGACATTTTCAAAGTTTGTCACGACATAGTATAATGCAGAAGTCAAGGAAAGTTTGTTGCAACATTTCAAACTTTGTCGCGACAAAGATGAGGAGAAGACCAGTGAAAACTATAGAAAGTTTGTTTGACAATATTCCTGATGAATCAACTGAAAGTTAGTCGCGACAATGATAAGTTTGTCGTGATAATCATCCAGGCAATGTCGAAGCCTGATGTCGCGGCGACCTCACCGCGACACAAATGACATCAACGCATATTTTGTGACAATGAAAAACTTGTCACGAAAAACACTAAAAAGGGTACTTTGGAAAGGTAGCGGCTGACGAATGTCGCGTGATGCCGACAAAGCGAAGACAAAGATAGGCGCTACGATGTTGCCACGCATTGTTTCTTTATTCGCGTTTCAATGAACCCATACGGGCTATTGAAGTCCTGAAATCAACACGGAATTCTAGCCTAGCATTTAATGAACCTATAAATAGAAAGAGATAGGGCACAAAAGCGGTCGATCATTGACTGACATCTTGAAGAAGTTGCGTATATATTTTTTAATTTTTCAATTTCATCTTTAGGATTAGAATAATTTATCCCGAGAACACCAATATTGGTTTGAGATCTTTGTATATCAAGCTTCATTTATGTCCAAACTTGAGTAGAATATGGAAATATTTATGGAACCCATTTTAGTCAGTTTTGATTACAGTTTCAATGAATTTGTTTGATCAACTAGTCATTGTTACTTGTGGTTCGATTGCTGGAAGGGTAGCTCCTCACGGGAAGGATTAGTGTTTGGATATCATTTTTGGTAGTATTTAAAATAAATGTTATGGTTTGAATATTGGATTGATCTAATTGGTATTGTTCTTTAAATGAGCATTCTAAGTATCGATGAAATTATACCTAGAAAGGCTGTACACATTGCTTTGATTTCGGGACCCTCTAGTGACCATGAGAAGTGAGTTCTGAGAGTGAGGAAGCGATAGCCTTAGGAGTATGCTATTTTGATACCCTTAAAACTAATATACTCTAAGTATCACTTTGATAAATCACAAGTGATGTTCTAACCTCGGACTCCAAGGTTCCCTTCTAGGTGACATTAGAAGTGTGTTCCTAAGGAATAAGGATCATCTAGTGATTTGTTAGTTTATTAATTAGAGGTTTCATCTTAGTTTGAGAGAATGTTTGTGCTTCTAATAGATGTGAGTGATTAATATGATCAAATTACAGAGTGAGATGGCAATTATTTTGAAGAAGGCTTGTGTTACCCTATCTATGGGGGCAAACTGACTTTAGTCCTAAGAAGTGGTTGTCTTAAAGAGGATCAATTCCTAAAAGTAGCTGTTTAGACACATTGACCTGATGTAGGAATATTATGTTCTAAATGGTGTGTTCTTGGACAAATCCAGAATTCAAACCCATGACTATACTGTTTTTGAACCATATGCAAATTCATGATCATAACATTGATCCCATTCCCAGTGTTATTAAATTTCAATGAAACCTCTAATCCCTTTAGATTTGAATATCCTTTCCATTAAAGAAAAATTGACAAAAGTACTTTTTATTTCGGTGATGCTATTAATCCATATCGAAAGTTAGAGGTTCGCTATGATGATCTTGAGTAGTAAGGGTACCAAGTCTTTAAATTTTCTCATCAATACCTGTGGGAATTATATTTGGACTTATAGTCCACTTTATTACTTGTTGACCTATGCACTTGCTGTTAGGGATAGTGCCCTGTAAAGCATGAATTTGTATTTATGTTTTATGAAATTAATAAAAGTGTTGTATTTATTACATTTAGCTATTTGTGCATAATGTATGAATGAAAGCATGAAGAAAATCCCAGTTTATTAATGTAACCATAACCTCGATTAATATATGAGTTATACGAGAGGATCGAGTTATGGTTATAGAATCAGGGTAATAAAGTAATAAATTAATTGAAGTTTAGGGATCTTCAAATTAAATATTCTTTGGGGCGTCAGCTATCATTGAGAATGAGAAGTGACCTTGTCAGGGTCACTAATGTGGCGACATTAAAGTGGAGGCTCCATATATAATAATAGATTATATAGGACAGGCCAGAGCGCGAAGTTTTGAATTCCTTTTTAAATCTTCAATTTGTCGCAAAATTCAAGCGGCGCGCTAGATATTGATCATATGCGGACCAGTCTCAATCTGGTAGTCATAGACTCCACATTTTATGTCAGCGGGCCTTTTTAGTCATGGAGTTAAACCACGTTATGGAATGGGCCATGCATCTTTGAGGCCCATTGATGTATCTTGTTGAGGAATGTGAGTATGGACATGGAATCTGACCCTTCCTATGGAAGTACAGACGAGGTGGTTCCCAGCAAGTGTTAGTTGCAGGCGAGCAGGTTTAGCGCTCTATTTCTCAACGGGTTTATAAATTAAGCGTTCACTAATAATGGATTAATGGAACAGGATCAAGATATAATTAGAGGGGCAAAGCGGTATTTCACGGAGCTACAGTTATGAACCCTTTGTAGGAGGATAGGCTGCATGTGACGATTTAAATCAATGGACACTCTAAATTTAATTAAAATCGATCTTTGTAAGGACAAAGTTCAATTTCAAGTTTTTAGTGGAATAACTCTGAAATTAATAAATTAAAATGATTGATTAAAGAGTTTAATTAATTATTATGAATTTATTAGACTTGAAATTACAGTCCATAGATTAATTCCACTCCTATATTACTCTTGACAATTTATGATTTGGAATAAATTACACTCTATGATCAAGGCTTGGAAAATAATTAATATTGGACAGATTATAGATTAAAAAGTAATAAGTAATTTATTTAAATTAATATTTGGACGATTCTGAGGATTATAGTAATCAGTATATTTGTTTCATATGTAGGCAAGTATGGGGCAAATTTAAATATCCAAATGGTTGGATCTTCTTACAATTAGGGTTGATTATAAATAAGAAACCCACATGATGAAAAAAAAGAGAGAAAAAAAAGGTTTTTTCAAACCACACAGTCTCCTGAAGAGTCTCTTCCCCTTAGAGATCGCCTCCTTAATATTGATCACCTTGAGAATTGAGATCTAAGCAGAGAAAAAACTAGAGTGTATTATTTCACAGTTTGAATCGTTGGTGCCCACTCAAAAATTTGTTTCAACCCTACTAGCCGAGCGATCTCCTGTATACAATATGAATTATAGATCTGGTCTTCACCCCTTGATATTAATATGTATTTGCATGGTTCTACGAAAATAAAGATTTTTAAGGCTTTGAAAACCTAATTTCCCCGCTGCGTTTTTGTTTTATTTTCCATCGACATGAATTGATTTAGACCAAATTAGTTTTTAAACATTATTATAGGTAAACGACCCACAAAATCAGTCTCATAGAGTCGACAAGTTTTTGGCTTTGTTGTTAGGGATTATAAACAGGAAGATCTCTATTGTAATATTCAACAATATTAACATGGTTGGTATATACAAAATCGGTTAATCATGTGGAGCCAAATTGGTAATTATTAAACTAATTCTCTATGGGATGATAGTCTTACTTTCATTATATTACTTAAGCGAATAAGTGCACTTGTATATAGTGCCATTTCATCTATACACCTTTCATTATCATGTAAAGTTTTTACTTGTGAATTCTTCAGGATTGTGCTTTTATTAATATTGATTCGAAATAGTTTGACTCTACTTTGGATATAGTTAGTCTTGTTTTATTTTCTTTTTCTATTTTACTTTGGATTTTTTTGTTTTTGTTTTGTAGGAGTTGATTCACAATGGATGCTTGATTATTACCCAAATAGTGCTATTTTGCACCCTTACTAATGCAGGTTTTAAGCACCTTTTGTGTACTAATCGCCTTAATTAACCCGGTTGGCACATTAAGGTCCTAGCTTTACTACTAATCACATTTCATGGAAAATTTTGTAGTTTTCACAAGCTTTTCATGCCAAGTTGATTAAGTCAGCTCTAGCACAAAGAAGTCAAGTTGAATTCAGAGCTGCAGTTTAGAGACTAGAAGAAGAGTGGAGCATAAAGAGCAGAAGGTTTCACAGCCCTTTGTGAAAATTTTCATGATCTTCTTGAAAATTCCTTGATGTGTTACAAATTATGTACTACGCAATTTTAAATGGTGCTCGAATTTGTCCCCATTTTTTTTCCTCGGTTTGACTTTTGTTGAGCCAACTTTTTTGATTTTCCTAAATTACCCTTACATTATGGCAAGTGGTTAAGTTGATATCTTTTTGTATTTCTCATGGTGGGGTAGTATATGGCTCTGCTTCTACTTGTAACACAGCGCTATTGATGATAAATACATTTTTCTAGACGGGAATTTTTCCCACTTCTTTGAGTTTCTCTCATTTTCTCACACTTTCTGAGCTGCCAAACACCCTCAGAGGATGACAACTCAGAGGATGAGTGGCTAAACCCCCTTTATCTTTGAAGAGGAGGGCTATTGGGCTACGGATATGAGGTAACTGAGGGTTCTCATGTTTTTAACGCATGCATTTATTGACATTTATGTCTCTATTTTGCACACTAAGTTCAAACCCCTTTGATGCACCTTGAATGACTAGTACTTGGCAATCTTTTAGGGTTCAGTGGATGCTTCGTGCTGAATCAAGAGATTCAGTAGTTTATTTATTAGTCAACTGTGGATGGAGTCGAGTTAAGGTTTCCTTGTCTAAGAGTGTGTCACTCATCGTGCTATCTCTCGAAAAGGAAAATGGTAGGAGTTTAGGTTTTCACTCAGCTATTGAATATCAGGTTTGGGAAATGACTGTCAAGGTTATTCTTCTAAACTGAGGAAATCAGACCAGGAACCTCAGTCACCCTTGGGACTGAGCCAATGGCTGATGCTTAGAATTTTGTTATATTTTTCACTTCGCCCATTTTCGTTTTCCACCACCAAAATCCACTATTTTTACAAAAGCCTCAAATCCAAAACAAATTCACCAATTAGAACTTAACATAAGTCATTTACATGAAAATCCATCCTGTGTTTGATCCTAGAGCCCTTTATCTTTGCGATGCAATCTTCTGACCAGTGTAGAAATTAGGAATTAGGTTTATAAATTTTGATTCAGAGAACCACTCTGCCTGCAGCATGAATCAAGTAGGCGCGTATCGGGGATGGTGCCTTAGTGCAAGTGATGGTTGTTGAACTTGTGATCCTCATCACAGTAATGTGAGTACATCTCTTTCAATTTTTCTAAGCGAGTTCCTTTCTTGGGTTAATTCAATTCTTTTACTGTTCATATACAATTTTTTTTAGCTAACGATAACCTTTTTGGTAGCCTTGTTTTTGGTTCTTGTTGGTGTTCTATGTTGTTCACATGAGGTTTGTACAGTGGGATAGGAACCTGTGGGCAAGTTAGAAGAATCGATTGCCCCACGGGAACAAAGTACGTAGTGAGCTTTAACGGTGATGAGATGGGCCTCCACCGAGGAATAGCGAGCCCGACGAGGGGATCGGAGGATCCGTACATACAGGTCCATGAGGGACCATATACATCCCCCAAGAGTGAATGCACCCTCATGCATTGTGCCTCCCATAGAGGACATGATTGTCAGACCCTATATTGCACTTCCTCCACGCTTCCATGGTATGGAGGTGAGGGCCCATATACACATATACGGGACTTTGAGGAAGTACCACTTGATACGCCCAGGGGATGCTACCAATCTGGATCGTGGGAGGCTGAAATTTTTTCTCGACTGAAAGATGGAGCTAAGATTTGGCTCAACTCTCCGAGGCCAAGGACTATTCGGAATTGGATAGAAATGCAGATTGAGTTCTTGAAAATTTCTCCACTCATGAGACCATGACTTGAAGAGAGACGAATTTACACCTTTGTAGCCATTGAAATGAGAAATTCTACCAGTGTTGGGAAAGGTACTTGGAAACCATCAATGCTTGTCCTCACCATGGGTTTGACACATGGTTACTAGTCAACCATTTTTATGATGGAATGTCCCCTACTATGAAGCAGTTACTGGAGACAATGTGTGGAGGAACTGCGAGTAAAACTTTAGAAGCCTGTGGACTTATGAATTATGTGGCGAAACCACAGGCGTGGGATGAACCCAACCCAAGTGAATCAAAGAGAATAAGACCTGCAACCAACTCAAGGGGAGGAATGTACTCACTCCCGGGGACATGGAAATGAAAGCAAAGTTATCCACCTTGGCTAGAAGGTTGGAAAGTGAAATGAAATCGACATAAGGTGCGAGCAGCGAATTTGAAACCTGCTATGACTAATTAGTGCTTCATTTTCCAGTCTATTGAGCACCAAGGAGAGCACTACCCAACTGTCCCTTCAGTGAGGGATATGATGGCTGAACAAGCCAATGCTGTGGGCCAATCCCTGAGCCACCAGCTTGATGCACCATACGGCAAGCACATATAATCCCGATTGGAGGAACACTTTGGCTCTCTTGAAGCAGAAGCCTCCAGCATATGTACTTACACGGTGCACAACAACAATATGGTTCCTCATCTCAACCTTAGCCACCACCGTCCTCATCCCCAGTTGAGCAAGCTATAATGAATTTGAGCAAAGTGGTGGGCAGTTTTATAGAGGAACAAAAAGCAGTGAATGCTTAAGCTAATTAGAGGATCGATACAGTAGAAAGCACACTGAACAAGAAGATTGAGAACTTGTAGTCTGATATTGCCCAGAAATTTGACAACACAGTATTCAATTTCTAGGTTGACTAACCGAGTGCAAGAAAAGGAAAATTCCCTCCCATACATAGCCCGATCTAGGGAGTGCATGAATTGGGATCTTCAGGTGAACCCTCCCGGGATAGATGAAGTCAAGCGATTATTACTCGAGGGTGGTAGAGTTGAATGGCAGTCCCAGGCAGTGAAGGAGATACAAGAGAAAAAGAAATAGAACCTGAGAAAATTGAGATCAAAGATGATGCAGTGAAAAAGAATACACCCCCACCTTTTCATCAAGCACTAAAAGGCAAGAAAAAGGCTATCAACCAGGCTGAAATTCTAGAAGTGTTGAGGCAGGTGAAGGTCAACATCCCTTTGTTGGACATGATTAAACAAGTTCCTACATATGCCAAATTCTTAAAAGACTTATGCACAATGAAAAGAGGGTTGAATGTTGATAAGAAGGCCTTCCTGACAAAACAAGTCAGTGCCATTATTCAATGCAAAACTGATGAAATTACAAAGACCCGAGTACATCGACCATCTGGTGACATCAGTTGGGACTTGTGTGGAAAAGGCACTACTGGACTTAGGGGCCAGTGTCAACTTGCTTCCTTATTCAGTGTATAGCAGCTGGGTTTAGGAGAATTGAAGCCCACTACCATCACATTGTCCATAGCTGACAAATCCATAAAAATCCTCAAGGGCACTGTGGAGGATGTTTTTATACAGGTGGACAAATTCTAATATCCTGTAGATTTTGTTGTACTTGATACAGAACCAGTTGCAATGGGCTAACTATGTGCCTATCATCCTAGGAAGACGATTCTTGGCCACCTCTAATGCGATCGTCAACTGCTGAAATGGAGTTATGCAACTTAAATTTGGAAATATGACTTTGGAGCTCAACATTTTCCATTTGAGCAAAAGCATATGGCGTAAAAGAAGAGGGTCTGTAAGAGGTCTCCACATTGATCTGACACCATTATGGAAGAACAAAGAGCAGCAAAAGAATCACAGGATAAACTAATTGAGGAGTCAAGTAGATTTCAAGAACCGCAGGAAGCCTAGGTGAACCCGGTGCTGTACATGGGCCATGGAGGAGAAAAGCAGAAGTCTTGCCTCTTCTTACTGAGAAAGACAAGGAAAAAGAAGAAACTAATGAGCTTCAAAAGTTTGATCTCAAGCCTCTACTCGTGGAATTGAAGTATGCATATTTAGAGGAGAATGACCAATGCCTAGTTGTTATCTCTTCACTGCTCCATGCCTCATAGGAGAACAGTCTATTAGAGGTCCTCAAGAAGAACAAACAGGCTACTGGCTGGAAAATTTATGATTTAAAGGGGATCAACCCTTTAGTTTGCATCCATCAAATTTACTTGGAAAAGGAAGAAAAGCTAGTAAGACAATTGCAAAGGAGATTGAATCCCCACATGCAAGAAGTGGTACGTGCAGAAGTTCTTAAATTGCTACAAGCCGCATCATTTTAATTCCCATATCCTGAGACACTGGTGAGTCCAACTCGTTGTGCCAAAACCGTACCACCGTGTACAACAGAAAGGGAGTAAGAGTCACCTTCGCCTTACCATACAGTCAGGGTATATTGATTATAGAGGCGAATCAAGTGACAAGAAAAGATCACTTCCCATTACCTTCTGCGGATCATCTCCTTTGAAAGAATTTATGGCACCCTTTTGTCGCTGATGGCTATTCGCATTCCAAATAGAGATCCTTCAGAAGACCAAGAGAAGACTATCTCTTATCATTCCATTCGGGACTTATACATAAGAATGTGCCCTTCCGTGCATGCCATTCGGTCTATGCAATGCCCATGCCACATTCCAGAGATGCATGCTCAATATTTTTAGTGTATGGTGGGATGATTATGTGTCTACATGCTGGATGACATCACGATATGGTAATGGGCAATGTCATCAATCCTTGAAACTATCCCGCATTATTGAGAAAATTTTGGTGCTAAACTGGAAAAAATGCCATTTTATGGTCAACCAAGGATAGTCAATATACTGATCCAACAGGAACTGAGGTTGACAATGAAAATTGAGCTAATTCTCCAACTCCCTCTCCCAGCAAATGTGAAAAACAAGAGACAATTGGACATGCGTGTGCTTCTATAAGAGGTTCATCGGCGACTTAAAAATTTATAAACCTCAGCGTTTTCGTTGGAAAAGGATGCCAAATTTTCCTAGGATGGAGACTGCCAAAGAAGCTTCGAGGAGCTCAAATCCTACTTAACCATTGCACCAATAGTAAGGGCCCCCAACTGGCAGTTACCTTTTAAGGTTATATGCGATGCGAGTGATCTTTCCATAGCAGTTCTCGGGCCGAGAGAAGATGGGAAACCTTATGTGGTTTACTATGCAAGCAAAACTTTAAATGAGGCACAGAGGAACTACACTACCACATAGAAAGAAAGAGCTGCTGGCAGTGGTCTATGCCTCTGGGATAAATTCTTTGCATATCAGCGGGGGTTTGACATCATATAATCTTTCATATAGATCATTCAGCTTTGAAGTACCTCCTTACCAAGCAAGATGCCAAGGCTAGACTCATTAGATGGGTCCTCCTGCTCCAAGAATTCAACTTGCAAATCAAAGATAAAAGGGAGTGGAGAATGTTGTGGCAGATAATCTTTCAAGACTAAGCATAACACACAACACCCACAACCCTCCAATCAATGATGAGTTTCCTAAGGAGTCACTGCTGCTAGTGGAAAATGCCCCATGGTATGCTCAGCACTCTACCTCAAGGTAACAAGAGAAATACCAACGGATTAGAAGGCATGGGATACAGTTCTTCTCGTAAAGATTCATTCTACATTGTAAGAGTTTCTCATCTGTCAATGATCATCACATAACAGGGAATATAAAAAATATGTTATAAATACCGCCATCGCTATGAAAGTGCATGTGGAGGTCATTTTTCTTCACAGAAAACTACCATGAAATGCTCAAATATGGATTTTATTAAATTCTTCCTTCGTTAAGGATGCCTACAACGATGCCGTGACGCTAAAAATGCCAAAGATTGTGAAGATTTCAATACATGATTCCTTCAAATCCAATTTTAGTAGTTGATTTATCTGATGTTTGGGGTATCACTGGCGGCCATTTCCGCCGTCGATATATATATATTATGGGTCGATCATATGTCTATGGTTGAAGGCCCAATAGGGAAGTGACTGCCATAGGTAAAAGAAATTCAAGGAGAACATCTTTTCCAGATTAGTCCTCAAGATAATCGAAGGATGTGGGAGGTTCACACTTGCAACAAACCTTGAGAACCTCCTAGCAAATATGGTGTAAAGAAAAATAAATTCCCTTACCATCCAGACCTGGGCAACTGGACTGAGCTCGCCAATATGGAATCAAGACCATGACTGATGAAAGTAGTGAACTCCAACAAAGGAAAGACTCACTGGCCCCGAGATCACCAAATCTTATGGCATAAACAACTTCAAGACTCATTCCGAATGTTCCTATCACCTAGTTTATGGAAAGCGCATGCCGCACCGGCCAAAGGGAGATTTAATATAAGGCATGGCAAATCAAAGGCGCACCCGACCAGAAAGAGTCGGGCCTCAAGAGGTTCGATATCAACGAAGAAGAGTCGTGATATGATGCCTACTTGAACTCGAAGATTGCAAAGGACATATTGAAGAAATTGCATGATGTCAGACAGCCCAAAATTCTTCAATAAGACACCAAGGCCGCTTATGACTCCAAGCTCCACCTCTTTTCCGAGCAAGCTCGTCAAGATAACTTACCCATTCACATCCATCAAGTTTATCCAAATGGAGCAAAGGAACCCAAAATCCAAGGAATCACAAGATATTCAAAGTAAATGGGCCAGAGGTCAAGCCTTATGCAAAATACATTTTACAAATAGACAAGGATGAGCCCTTCGATCAGCCCACAATCAAAAGAACCACTCGAGCGGGCTTCGGTTCCCCGCAGACTTAAAGTCACCCATATATTTTTAGATTCTTATTTAATTTATTTCAATTTTCATATTTGTTCTTTCATGCTTTTTCTAGTTGTATGCTCATTTTCATAATTTTGTGTTCTGCTTTTGCAAAAGGTTTGGGACTGGTTTTTTTTTTTTTTCCAGCTAGCGCATGAATATTCCTTGGCTACCTCACTTATTGTGAAATTTCATGGTCAATCTTCGCTTGCTCAAGCTCATCTTCCCGTGGCTTTTCGATTCCTGCCACTCCTCTCCTAAGTTTTTTAACCTTGGTTTTTAGTGCCCATTCATGGACATTAAGTTGCTACAAACCTTTCACCTTCACTAACCCCTATAAATATCCCTAACCTCTATTCTAATTCTTTTCAAACCATTTCCTGAAGTTCTCTGGAGAAAACCCCCTTCTCCTCCATTCTTCTTCCCCCGCTCCTGATCTATCCATGGCGAGGACTCATGGCACATCTCCTTACAGGCCCCGAGGAGGCCATCTCACCACCACCGCTACGCCTCCTGGTCGACCCAATCAAGCACATCGGGCTTCAGAAGCTCCCTCCACCAGTGGTGTCGCGCCTTCAATCTGCTATGTCCCTCGCCCCAGCCCTCCTGCATCGCCCCGCCACGCAGTATGAGACACAAGCATGTTGGGCCCACCATTCCTCCACCCACGGCCCGCTAGGAGGCGCCTACCCAAAGAGGGTCGACATCAGCCCGCGAATCTTCCACCTCCCGGCCCTAGAGCCCTTCATTACCACCTCAGGCCTGTACTCGCAATCCTCAAGACCGTCCCCCAGATCTCATCCTAAGGCTTCCGCCTCTATAACAGGCCCCATTCCATCTGACTGTAGTGTGCCAAGGACCCGCACGTATGAGATATGACAGACATCCCCTGACGACCGCCTCCCGAGCCCAGACTCCAATGCCGGCTTGCAGCAGGCACTCAGAGCCTTTCATGACTTTACGTTGTGTTTCACTCCCCGTGTGATCATTGAGTTTTGGCCAACCGCACATTCAGGCGGACCCTAATCCTATGGCAAAATCCATACACTTCTCTACGATGGCCGTGGAGGAGACACACTATGAGCCACGACACAGTTCTATATCTAATCTTCCAGCTATCCTCTCGCTAACTCGATGGGGAAGGTTTAGACAAAGGGTCCCATCCCTCACATCGGGAGATGGCTCGCCTATTATCCAGGGATGCGGTAGCAAGATCCATCATATTTAGGAGGTAGCCTTCGAGAGTGATTCTGACACCAAGCATCATACCCAATCTATTTCCACCGCAAACATTTGGGTGAGAGAGGAGTCATTTCCGAGGCTCTATCGATCTCTCCGAGTTTTCGGGTTCAGCCCCACGAGCTTATCTCGACCTCCTTGTTCCACTTCGAGGACAAGGTCCACCGCAGAACCAAATTATCAGTCCATACCCCCCTCCGCCGGCTCAGGTCTATCTCCGTGCCGGATCACCGTTTTCCCATCGGTTCGTTGAGTGCCGTCAGCCCGGCAGGCGGCTTTACCGCCGAGAGTCGCAATCGCGCCCGCAGCCCCCATCTCTACCAGATCCAACCAGATCATCCGAGGCGCTGGCTTCCATGGAGATTTGGCCATCCTCCGGCGGCGGTGCCACTCCGAGCTCGCTCAAAGATCGATCGATCGCCACCGCATCACCCTTCACCGCCCCACTTCCAGCGCTCATTTCCGCACTCACTGACCCAACAAGCCAAAGACCGCCCACCCAACATATCTCATATCCCCGGATCACCATTGCGGATGTACCGCCGTCACACGCAGATCTTACGAATTGGCTTATATAACTTTAGTAGAGATGACATGCACCGGTATTGTCGTTGCCTCGTAATTGCATCATGCTTGCTCAAAACAATGCCATCCTTGTGTAGATACAGAGTCACCTGGGCCTACCTCCGATCCCTTCCTCAAGGTCTCCCGCCCAGCCCCCCAGCCTCACCCCTCCAATGCACTTTCATCCAGATCCTCCCGCACGACTGACATCCTTGCAAAGAATGCCCAAATACAGACACCCCTCTAGCTTCCCTTCAAGAACATCCCCGCTGTCGTGATGATTACATCCCACCACCGCAGACACCCGAGGAGGTAGCACTTCCTTCCTAGCTTTCCCATCGTAGTCATCGGGGGAGAGTTAGTGAAGGAAGTGACTTTATGGCTACGCATCGCATTATTTCTGAAAGAATACATTGAAGGTTCCATTTATTTGAGCAAGCCCACTTGTGTTGTTGGCCAATACACTCCCTTTTATGGAGTCGTTGGTTTCTTCTCAGGAAGCCGAAAAAGTGACATTCCACCGTCCGAGAGACCATCAAGTAAATAAAAATTTCAAAGATAGTTATTTAGTATCGCTTTATAGCGAATGAAGAACCCGTCGATGACTATGCTGTCATCATGCCCTCCCAACGCGAGAAAGACCCTGAGAACTCGTCTGCCCCAGCAGACCTGCCCTAATGATCTAACATCAAGGAATTCTATTTTACACCCCAACTTGTTTTATTTTCGCTTTAAACCACCAACTCTCCCAACGCTTTTAACAACATCCCAAATCCAAACTGAAAATTTACCAGTTTCAATCAATCAGAGTTATTTAATAAGAAACCCATCCCCTGAAGACCTTTAATATACCCAAAGAGCTTTGCTACGAGTAGGAGGCACCTAGATACAAATTTATTATTTTGATCACCCTCATCAGGCAACACTGTGTGATACATTAAAAGTCTTTAAAGCTCAAAGATAAACTCAAGAATCACACTGAAACATCAAACTACTAAGTTTCCTCACATCGTGTGTGAATGTATTGTAAGCTAGCAAAGTCAGAAAGGCCGAGTTCAATCATTAGAAGTTCGAGGTGAAAGTCAAGAGCTCAGGGTTGAAAACCTTGCGACTCGATGCCCTAAGCCTTAATCAGTCGAGTCATCGGTGGATCCCCGCTATATGACATCTGTAAGTCGATGCTCCGCATTGCACCCTATAACGCAAAAGAGTCAAAGTCAAGAGTGGGTCCCCGACCAGTTAGGTTGAAGTTAGTTTGCTGAAGGTTTCAAATTTAGCTAGGCTCAGGAGTGCAAGGCCAGCACTATTGGTCAGTCATCAACTAACACTGTAGGCCTTTGGTGGAGTTCAAAAGTTGATCCTTCAGAAGGAAGCCCTTTCTTTGATAATTTTTGATTATGCATGGTATCACTTTCTTCAGAGATGATAAGGTAAGGCTTTAATGATTCTATCAAGGACGGCAAAAGACCCATTCACATTCTTCCTTAAATATCACATTTTGTGAACATAATTTTGATTTTTTTCTTCTCTTCTTTCATCGTTAAGGGACTATGGGTAAATGTGCCTGTCAGGCGTGATTATTACTCAAATAAGGTTATTCGCACTTGCTAATGCGTTTTGAGCACTTTTTGTGTGTTAATCATTTTAATTAACCCTTTGCCACATTAAGGTCCTAGCTTTACTACTAATCACATTTCGTAAAATTTTGTAGTTTTCACAAGCTTTCATAAGTTGATTAAGCTTCATCTCTAGTACAAAGAAGTCAAGTTGAATTCAGAGTCAGAAGCCTGTAGACTAGAAGAAGAGAGGGAGCATAATGAGCGAAGGTTTCGAGTCACGTGTACTCGCAGTGTGTTGCGAATTTGTCCCTCTTTTTTTTTTCCTCGGTTTGACTTTTGTTAAGCCAACTTTTGTAATTTTCCTAAATTACCCTTAATGTAATAGTAGTTAGTTGATATATTTTTGTAATTTCTCATAGCTGGGGCAGTATATAAGCTCCTGTTACATTGTAACCTTGCACTGTTGATGATCAATACATTTTTCTAGACGAGAATTTTTCCCGCTTCTCCAAGTTTCTCTCATTTTCTCTCATTTTCTCGCACTTTCTAGGCTGCCAAAAACCCTCTGAGGATGACAACTCAAAGGATGAGTGGCTAAACCCCCTTTATCCTTGAAGAGGAGGGCTACTGGGCTACGAATTTGAGGTAACTGAGGGTTCTTATGTTTTTAACGCATGCATTTATTGACATTTATATCTTTGTTTTTCACACTAATTTCAAACCCCATTGATGCACCTTGAATGACCAGTATTTGGCAATATTTTAGGGTTCAGTGGATGCTTATTGCTAGATCCACTGAGATTCGTTAGTTGCCATTTATTAGTCAATATAAGATGGGTCGGGGAGTTAGGTTTTCACTGTCTGAGAGCGTTAATGCTCAATAAATGCTATATCTCAAAAGGAAAATAATTAGGGTTTAGGTTTTATAGTTAAATGAAGATCCAGTTCAGGAAATGATTATAGGTTATTCTCCTCAATGCGAGGAAATGGACCCAAGAACCCCTCAGTCACCCTTGGAGCCCAAACCCAATAGCCTGATGCTTTAAGGAGTTCTCTTTTATATTTTTCACTTCATTTTATTTTCAGTTTTCCACCACCAAAATCCACTGTTTTTACAAAAGCATCAAATCCAAAACAAATTCACCAATTAGAACTTAACTGCAAGTCATTTGTGGGAAGAAAACCCATCCCTGTGTTCGACCCTAGAGCCATTATACTGCAGTAGAATTCTACGGCAATAGGAGGAATTAGGTTTATAAATTTTGTTGATTTCGACCACTCCTACTTGCATTTAATCAATGCTTTCATCAATATATCAACTTAAATGTCTCTTCTCACTCAAGAACTACAAAGTCGGCAATGCTACCCTCATCTCTCATGGGAGATAAATCAAAATCCTTCTCAACCTCCACAAGAGAAAATGACAAGTCTTGAAGAAGGCATGGTTGAGTTAGCTAAGTCTCAAGCTGAATTAGCTAAGTCTCAAGCTCAATTCATGGACTAAATAAGAGCAATTTTCAAAATTCAATCAACCCAACTTGAGAGATTGGAGGTGTAAATGGAGCAAATGACCAATATAATTTCAAAAGAAAAAGAAAGGATTTTGCCTACATTTGAGGAGTCTATAAGAATAGAGGTCAAGGATGCCAATGAATTAAGTGAGGTAGAAAGGAGTCAACTTCTTCGAAATCGGAGAAGTTGGAAAAGGAAGTTAAGAAGACTATTCCAGAGATGACTCATTTGAAAGAGGCGCATGAGGAGTTACAAAGGGAGAAGAGTCCATACAATCTATAGGCCTTCCATGAGTTCATCTTTGGTCGAATGAGAGTTCAAAGAAACCTTGATGAAGAAAGTTCTTTGAGTCCCTGTGAGAGCATGTAAGCTTCCAAGATTATGTGCTCAAACAACTACTTGGGCAGAATTTTGTTTCCTAGATTTTTGATGGAGGTAAGAATCACTATCCATCCCCAGTTGCTTTTAGAGTTTGTCAGATCCTTAAAAACAGCCACAAGTGGGAGGCACCCCAAGCTTAATAAGTTTTCTTTCCCTTTTTCATTTTTTAGTTAGCTTTAAGCTTGTTTTTTAATAAATTTTCTTGCTTGATCTTGTGTTTTTTAGTGTTGGTTTTTAGGTTTTTGAGTTCAGTTATTATGGAGGTGGAAAATATCGAAACATGGAAATTTAGATCATTTTGGAGGCTCAAAGAAAGAAAGTTAAAAAATAAAATAAAATAAAAAATCAGTTTCAACATGTGACTTCTTGACCTCCATCACTTAAATTCCTCATATTCTTCCTATTTTCAAGCTCCCATTCATTTGGAACTAAGACCTAACCCCTCCAACTAGTATGCCTCACCCTTTCAGTCCCTTCCATCTTCATTTTGAAAGCCTTAAACATTTATCTCCCTAAAAAAACCCACCAAGCTCTTAACACATCCCACCCCACCCACCTTCTTGGTTCACCATAAACCCTAACTCTATACCTAAGAGTCTGTCACACTTTGTATGCAAAATTGAAGCTGTTATGAGTTAGAATTGAAGCACAGAAAGTCTACATTATAAGGTTCAGGTGAATCGGACCCCTCAAATCTTTGCAGGTTTTAAAACTGGTTGAACAAAGTGAAATTCTGATGTTTTGAAACTAATTGTTGTTGGTCCTTTGTAATTACATATTTGAGCTTGAGATCCTTCATTGTAACTTGGAAGGCCTTCCCAAATCTCTTGCTCCTCTAAAGAAGTGTGTATGTCTATGCCCACCAAATAAGTTGTGAAAATGGCCAAGTAAGCAAAGAATTGGAAGATATTGCCAAGGGGACTCTGACCTAATTTTGGTAAAGTATCACTAGTGTAAATCATTGGGGAAGAATTTTGTCTTTCATGATTGGCATGACTTGTAGATTGAAGGATTGGAATATGTTATTAGTACGGTCATGTCAGGGTGTGGATCCGTGGTTATAAGCAGAATTTTTTATGGCTATTATTAAGGGTTAATGGTTGTGATGTTCTTGAAGCATTTAAGATTTATGGTTGAAGAATCAAGATCATCAAGAAAGGGCGGTGAACATTAAGAGAAAGGTTTGCCAAGTTGTGCAGACTGTAGCCAGAAGTTGTGCATTCAACATATATTTCAAGTTTATGGGAGAAAAAGGAACAACTCAGGACAAAAGCGATTCATATTCATCGAGCAACTGGAGGCTTGATCACAAATTTTAGAGGAGTTCTCTATTCCTTCTTGCTTTGGCTTCACATCAAGGACAATGTTTAATTCAAGTTTGGGGTGAATCTGAATAATTCAATTTTTTCTGTTCAAAATTCAACTTTGTATCTTCATTTGGTTTAGTTATTTCTAGCTGTGAGGTCAAGTATTTGCATGTGTTTTTCTTTCTTTCTTTTGTTTGTTTGGTGTCTCATATGAGTTGGGTTGGTCCCTAGTAATGGTTTTGAGAATGTTTTGGTATTTTGCTTTATTTTCTTAGTCAAGATTGGGATACCTTTTGCATTTATTTGATCTAGGACTTGAGTGTATCTTTTGGTTGTGGGAGACTTGTGCTTAGTGCTCAAAAAGTGCTATTTTGAGCCATGTTTATTGCAGGTTTTGAGCACTTTTTGTGTACTAATCAAATTAATTAACCCGATTTGCACATTAAGGTCCCTACTATTCTACTGATGGCATTTTGTGGCTAATTTTTTAGTTTTTTCAAGCTATTTATGCCAAAATTGTTGAGTCAATCCAAGCACGAAGAATTTAAGTTGAACCCAGCATTACAAATCAGAAACCAGAAGGAAAGAAGAGCATAAAATGTAAGGAAATTAGGTCACTGTAGGAATTTTGTAGGATTGTGAAAATTTCGTAGAACTCGCAGATCAGAGGTTGGCAATTTGCAACCTCGCGAATTTCGCACGTCACTATGTAATTCTCGCTTCACGCCACTATCTACGCCTCCTCGCCACTATTCACCCCGGCTGGATCGTCTCCCTTCCGCTGCCCATATTTGACTTGTTAACTTTGTTCTTTTGGTTTTCTTCATTTTATCCCTTGTAATAGCTTTGGTTTTGGTTTTTTTGTAATTTGTCACAGAAAGAAGATATAAGCCCCGTCTCCACTGTAATACTGATATCTTTTTTTTGGCTCATTAATAAATCAAGGGAACCTTCAGCAGCTCTCGCTTTTCTTTTCCTCCACTTTCATTTTCTTATTTCTTTTTCATCTGGTTAAACACCCCTTTGAGGATGACAACTCAAGGATGTTTACAAATTCCTCCTCATCCCAGAAGATAAGGCTATTTGGGTAACAAATGAGGTAAATGATTGTTCTCCTATATTTAATGCAAGCATTTATGGGTATTTATGTCTCTGCTTCTCATAATAGGCTTAAATCTCTTTGATGTACCTTGGTTAACCTGTACTTGGAAAGCTTTTAGGGTTCAGTGGATGCTTATTGCTAGATCCACTAACATTCATTAGTTGTCATTTATTAGTTAATGTAGAGTAGATTTTAAGAGATAGACTCACCCATTTAGAGCATTTATGTCCAAGAAAATGCTATATTTTTAAAAGGGAAACACTAAAGTCCAGGTTTTAAAAAGCCAAAATGAAGATCCGGGTTCGAAATGACTATAGGTCATCCTCCCAACGCGAGTGGTGCAAGACCCAGAACCTCGAATTTACCTCGACCTCAACCCAAAGAGCCTCCTCCAATGCTTAAAAGAGTTCTTTTTCTTATTTTTCTTCATTTTATTTTCAGCTTGCAAACCACCATACCTCCCTGTTTTTACAAAACCCCAAAATCCAAATTGAATTCACCATTTTGAACCTCACTGTAAGTCATTTGTGTGGAAGAAACCCATCCGGTTCGGGAATTCAAAATACTATATCATAGCAGTTTGCCACGGCAAGAGGGAATCTAGGTTAAATAAAATATCGTTGGATTCCGGTACACCTGTCGGCACTAATCACTTGGCTTGAATAACCCCCTGTTTCTCAAGAAATCATCTCTTAATGAAACCCTACTAACATGTTGGCAAGGTCTTATTTATACACTTTGGCTCCAACTTCTTTCTCAAATTGAACTTAATTTTCGAGAGACCTTAATCTCATAGTGACGTGGACACCTTAATAAAAAGAATTGCAAATGTGCCCTAACCAAGCAAAAGAAAAAAAAAAGAAAAAGAGAAAAAGAAAGAAAAAGAAAAGGAAAATGTGAAAGAAAGAAAGAAACAACAAGCAGAGTTTACTCACAAGTAGTGCTTTAGGCTCAGTCGAGTGTTCCTGTGGTGAAATTCGAGGGGAACGAAATGTCCGGTGCCCTTAACCAACTGGTGGGGAGTCGCCAATGGATCCCTGTTACATGGACACTTTTTTAAAACTCCTTAGCATTGCTTCCCATTTTTTTAGTTTTAGTTGTTGAATAAAATGTGTGTTCTTATCCTGTTTTAGTTAATTTTCTTTCAAAGTGTGAATTTGGAAGTTTAGTTTGAAGGGTTTGGGGCACTTAGTCTATGGCGAGACCTAAAGAAACATCATTTACACCGAGTTCATTTAGGAAAGAACTATTGAGGGCTTGGGACCAAAACTTGCCTTGATCACCATACAATTTGAATGCCTCGTCCTTTAGAGATAATAAATGTTTTGGGATCCCATATTTGGCTAGCTTGTTTTCATATAACTTTTTTATTGTGTTCTTTTAACTTACTACAAGCACCATTCTCTACTCGTATCTACCTTAGTGTTTTGTTTTTGTGTGTGTTTTTCCTTTGATTGAGGACAAACAAAGACTTAAGTTTGGGGGTGTGATGAGCATCTTAAATACTCATTTCATCTCCATGTTTTGCTCTTTTGGTATTTTTATGTTAGAAAATAAGTGTCTAATAACAAAATGTTCATCTTTGATTAGGTCAACTATTGGGTGGGGAGCAAAACGAGAAAGTGAAGCAAAATGCCAAAACATCTACTTTTCCATTACAGCATGCAACAACGTGATTTTAGTTTGGAGTTTTGAATGAAAGCTAAACCCAAAGTGGTGGAAAAATTGAAGAGAAAGGAATAAAGAGGGATTGAATATTTGTGAATTTTTGGTGCGAGGCAAAGGGATGCTTCTTTGCAGAGAAAGGATCATGAAGACATCTTGGCACATCTGGCAGGCATCCGCCCTCGTCTAGAAGGTGCTCATCGTGACAAAGATCTGTGACCAGAGTGAGAATATGGAAAGATGCATGGCCTCGAACACAATCATGACGAGAAGCATAGCTGATTGCAACAAAGAAAAGAAATGTGAATAAGTGATTTGTGAGCTCGTCGCGATAAAGCGCCTCATCATGGAAGGAGTGAAGCAGAATGAGCGAAATCTTCACAGCCCATCCTTGGCCCATTCTTTGGCAGGGCCTAGATAATCTTATCTCACTAATGATTAGCACTGTAGCAAGCAGCCCTTGGGGGAGCAAGAGAAGAGCCTCTTTTTGGGTGGAAGCACTTGCGGAGAACTAACTCTGGAAAGGAAAGGAAGAACTAGAAGAGGAAGAGAGCGATTGAGGAGAAAGAGAAAAGAGCTTCAATGGAGAGAATTTGTGCTATCTATTGCTTTGTTTCTATTTCTTTTGATAGTTGTAATTCCTTCTCTACTTATGTTTTTTATTTAGTTTTCTTAGGGTTTAGATGTAGTGAGAACATAAGAAATGTGTATGGATTTCTCCTAATCTATATTGATTGATGTATTATTTTCACCTATGTGTTGAGTATTTAATTTTTTCTCAATGCTTGTGGGTAATTTGGTCAATATTTGCATGATTTGTGGCTTGATTTGAGATTGAGAAGTGATGATTAAGTTCAACCATGGATGATTTACCATGCAGTATCATGAGAATAGGAATATAAACAAATTATTTTGTGAGTGTAGTGATCATGTGACAGGTTTTCTAGGGTTCATAGCACCCTTAGTTGAGTCTGGTTTAGGTAAAAAATTTTGTGTTATATAACAACCTTACTAAGAGTGAGGTGCTGGATCTTTCGAGAGAGAGATTCGCATATACATTAGTGAAATCGCTATCTTCATGATGAAATTGATCATTGATTAATTGGGTTAGGAGGTTTATACATGATTGTTTAGGTGAAATCTATGCCCTAAGACGTTTTTAGTCTTGAGTCTTTGTTAATTTAGGATTCTTGCATGCTAGTTAGTGTTGGCCACGAGTCTTTCACAGTTTTCCACCACCATCGAATGGGGCGAAGCTAGATTAGAGTCGGTAATTAGTAACCCAATTCTCTGTGAGACAATACTCTTACTTTCATTATATTACTTAAGGCGGCGCATGCACTTGCACACATAGGCGTACCATTTCATATAACATGCTCACACCAATCAGTCACATTGATCATTTGGAGACTAGCCTTATACGTGGAGATTCTCTTGACATTGTTGATGATGAAGCAAGGGACTATGTGTTGTGGATGGACTCTTTTGGACAAAACAAAAGAATGTATTTTGAGAGCTTGGGATCTAGTCCTTCCTAACCCATCCCTTCAATTGAGAAGCCCTCGGTTTTTGAAGAGAAACCGCTTCCATCTCACGCTAGGTATGCCCACCTTAGGTATGCTTACCTTGGTGCCTCTTCCACCTTACCAATGATTATTGTTAGGTGTGAATTATATCTTGTTTTGAGCATTCAATTCTTACAATTATTGAGTTCATAATGCTAAATTCACACCTATATAGTTCAAATGCAGGCTAAATCCCTATCTTAATCTGGTTTTGCAAATAAGGAAGAAAACCCAAGCAAATGAGAGGAATAAGAAAGAGGGGTGAAGAAGTGATGTAAATTGTTCTTTGTTGAGTAGCATATTATGAAATGGAGTCCCATGTCAAGATATACAGGGTCCCCTCAAGTTTGAAGGCCACCTACTACCATGTCACGACATCAACTCCTATGATGTTGTTGCATCAAGTCATTTGAAGACCAAGGTCGAAGAGAAACCACTACCATGTTGTGACATTAACTATTATGATGTCGTGGCATCATGCTATCTGAAGATCAAGTCTTAAAGCACATCTATTGCCATGTTGCGACATCAAAGCTCTTGATGTCGCGATATCATATCATATGAAAGCCAAGCTTGAAGTGTTGACATTGTCATGTCGCGACATCAAGAGCTTATAATATCGCGACATCAAAGGAATTCCTTGAGCTCATCCACTACCATGTCGTCGCATTAGAGCAGTTGATGTCACGACATCGCGACAAAAAACTACT
Organism: Tetrastigma voinierianum; assembly: GCA_016808115.1. Classification (NCBI taxonomy): domain Eukaryota; kingdom Viridiplantae; phylum Streptophyta; class Magnoliopsida; order Vitales; family Vitaceae; genus Tetrastigma; species Tetrastigma voinierianum. The sequence continues at coordinate 91,994 of JAEQBH010008505.1, forward strand.
TTACATAAGCTATTTTAGGCCTATTTCTCGACTCATTTTTCGAGACTATGTAAGCTATAAGTTGCACCAATGATTGAGAGACAATTTTAGGGTTAAGGCACGGACTTTGAGAGGTTTCTTCACATCCTTAGGTTTTTTCCTTTCTTAGAGTTTCTACACCTTAGTCCTAGGGTTTTTTCGATTTTGTTGTTGATTTCTTTTGGATCCGAGGTTTATTTGAAGAATCAGCTCTATTAGAGGATGCCCGACCTGGAGCAATTGGAGAGCATCTCATTGTTGTTTAGTGTTTTGCTTAACTAAATTTGTTCTTTTTCTCATCTCTTTCTCTATCATGGATTTATGAAAATAATGATTTTTGAATGAATTGAGGGTTGTAATAAGGCTAAACCATGCTCTAGAAGTTGGTTACTAACATTAATGTTTGGTTTTTATATAGTTTTAAGATTAAGACATTTGAATGTTTTGGCATTGAGTACTTTGAGTGCAGATATGGAATTACTATGATTTTATCCTATTGAAATGTTGGGATTTGTGCTTGGGATTTCAGAGTACCGTGACTGGGGCTTCCATATAGGCAGCGGAAATTGACCCGAGGTTTTGACTAAGTCTTCATAATGTATTTCAATTGGTAAAATCAAGCAATCAAAGAAATTTAGGAAGTGGCAATGTCTGAGCATTTACTAAATTGTTCATTGGGGGCAAAACATCAATTAGCAGGCATTATCTTTGGATTTGTATAGATTTCATGATGATAAATCTAGCATAGTTCGGGTTTTTCCCTATTGGACTATGCACATTTTGTTGGCCCAATCAGGATGCCTAAGGGGAAAAAGCATGATGTCGCATTTAATCACTTAGAAGAACCTAGTGGTGAATAGGAGGTTAATGTGAGAAATCGAGGTGACTCATGAGAGTGAGAGCCTCATACTAATTTTCCTTGAGCAAGCACAAGCATGCATTCTCATAATTTTCACTTATCGTATAAATTAATTAAAGTAACCAACCCTAGTTTTTGACCTTAAGTTTTATTCTTTAAAGTCTTATCTTCTTTGGAAATTTTCACATCGATCAAATTCCACTGTTTTAGTATAGTTTTAGTTTAGTTTAGTTTTATTCGCATAAAAAATCGATAGCTTGGATAGTGAAGAAAGAGTTAAGTAGCTGAGGTATTCAAACCTCTACCATCTACCAGGTGATGATATGTCACAGACTTTCTGAAGTCCATTTTTTACTACTTATCACGGCTTGTGATAGCACGATATATTTGGATGCACAATTTTATTATACATAAAGAGCCTAACAAGTTTTTGGCGTTGTTGTCGGGGAAACGGTAGTTAAAATGTTTGGATTAATATTCTAGTGAGCTGGAGAGTTACTAGTCATTTGAAGTGTTTGGTGAGAATAGTTCACTTTTGTTTATTTTTGTTTCTATTTTGTGTTTCTTTGTGGGCATACAGAGCTAACATTTTATGTGAAATTCAGATTTGTTGCCATTTGATTCGGAAATAGAGAGAACATTGGAAAATATAAGAAGATCAAATAGAAGAACAAGCGAATATGTGGATGAGAATCGAGGACGCATAATTAAGACATGTAGTGAAGGACATGAGTGATCAAAATATGAGATGCATGATTGAGAGAGCCTACCAGGTGATTACTGGGCGATGTTGAATTAAAATTATTCGGTGATTAGATAATGACCTATTGATGCAAAATAACTTTTGAGTTGAGGCTTGGTCGTTTCCATGAACCAATATATGCTTTAATTCAGGGTCATTCTTCTCGGGATCCTAAGTGGTCATTATATTTTCTTAAGCCATGTGAGACGGTTAAAATGAACAGTGTTGATCATGATGTTATAAATTTGACATTATTTCCTTTCTCTTTGATGGAAAAAACAAGGAATTGGTTTCACAATCTTATCCAAGGTTCGATAGATACATGGGAGGGAGTAGTGCGTGCCTTTTGACTAAGTACTCATACAACTTACGTCCCAATTAAGGAACGAGATTTCACTCTATAATTAGGCAGTAGAGCAAAACACTATGTGATGCATGGGCCTATTTTAGAGAGTTGTTGCGTAAGTGCCCACAACATGGGTATGAATTGAGCTCACAAATTTAGATATTCTATAATGGGTTGAATTATTCAACAAAGGCTCTAGTTGATGTAGCCTATGGAGGCTTAATCACAAGCAAGACAAGAAGGGAAGCTAATCAACTCTTTAAGGTGTTAACTAAAAATAATTACCAAACCCTATATGATAGAGCATCCGTTGGAAGAAGGTAAGGAGGTATATTGGAGATGGATATAATTTCCTCATTAGAAGCTAAATTTGAAGCCTTTATGAAAAAGCTGAGTCAATCATCTAGAGAGCTTACTTTGGGTGAAATTACATACATGTAGAATCAGTTAGTTGGAATGAGAAATTCTCCATACAATGTAGAAGAGGCAAACTACGTGAACAACATAAGCTATGTTTTCCTTCCGAACAACAATTTGCCAGCCCATTATAATCAAGGGTTGAGGAATCATTAAAAAATTTTGTATGGTCAAACGATTGTTCCGCATGTGCCATATTAGTTGAGTACAACTATCGCACCTCCCAGATTCCAAGAGCATGGAATTTCGAGCTCCAACTATTAAGGGCAAAGAAGACCATCATCTTTTGAAGAAAATATCTTATATCTTCTAAATGATATGAAGAAAACCAATGAAAACAAGAATCTCAAACTTAGAGAATAACCAAGTAAACATGGGTGCATCATTCAAGAACTTGGAAACCATTCAAGCTAACATGGGTGCATCTTTGAAAAAATTCAAATTCAGTGGGCAGCGCGATGTCAATGAAGGAAAGTTCATCAAATCTTTTAAAGTGTAGTGCAGGAGAAGAGCCCTAAAGATTGTATGACAGTTACTCTACGGAGTGGGAAAGAACTTGTTGATTCTAAGGAAGTAGAGTGAAAAAGTGGAAGTTGAAAAGGAAGAAGTTAGAGTGGAAAAGAAGGAGGAGAAAAAGGAAGAGTACAAGTTCACTCTAGGAAGGATTTTATTTCTAAGAAAATCCTCCCCAATTACCCGCCTCTTGTTTCCACGAGAAGGAAGTTAAAAAGGCGACTTAGATGGGTAGTTTATAAAAAATTTTAATATTTTAAAAAGGCTAGAAGTGAATATACCCTTTGTGGACGCTTTGGCTCAAATGCCGAATTATGCTACGAGTTCATGAAGGAAATCATGAGCAACAAGAAGAAATTAGATGCCTATGGAACAATGATCCTTTTAGAAAGCTACAGTACAATCATGCAGACAAAGCTTCTATAAAAGTTGAGAGATCCGGGTAGCCTTACTATTCCATGCGCGATTGGTGAACACAACTTTAAGAAAGCTTTATGTGATTTGGAAGCGAGTATAAATCTCATGCCATTGGCTTTGGTGAAGAAATTGAATTTGGGTGAGCTAACACCCACGATTTCCATCAGCCTAAATGGCGTCAATCATTGACTTACCCTCTGGGTATTCTAGAAGATGTACTTGTGAAGATCGATAAATTCATATTCTGGTAGACTTGTGGTTTTAAGAGATGGAAGGAAAAAAGTGTCCCCATCATTCTTAGAAGGCCATTTTGGCCACGTATAGCTTGATAGATGTAAAGCATGGAGGTGACCTTGCGGTGGGAAAATGAAGTGAAGTTCAATCTTACAAAGACTGTGAAATGTGCAGACGAAGATAAGGGAACTTGCATGAGGGTTAATAGTTTAATCCCCCCCCGTTGAAGAAGTATTGCAAGATTTGGTTTCAAGTGATCCTTTAGAAAAATGTTTGACAGAATCACTCACCATGACTGATTTAGACTTTTGACTAACCCAAGGATTTCATGAGGCTTTTTTGAAGTGCACTAGACAGACAAAGGCCTGAAGACTCTTATGAGTGAGGGAATAGATAGAGAAACAGAATGGGCATTGCCTTGTGTAGGAGTTGCCCGAATAAAATGACCCAGGAATATGGAGTGAGACATAAAAAAACATTAGCCCACCATCCATAATCAAATGGCCAAGTAGAGATCACCAACAAGGCATACTAGGCTATCAAGAAGTTGAACTTTGCTTTGAATGATGTAGGAGAGAAGTGGCTTCTTCAGTTGAACGAGCAGGAGATCCGGAATGAAGCTTATGCCATATTTAGTAATTTCAATCACCCCTTATGGTGCTATTGGCATGAAATAAGTGGATGGGAAAGAATTCAAATTGAATGGGCAAGGTCTTAAGCATTACCTTAGAGAGAAGTTGGTCTTCAAGGAGAGCATCCATTTGAAAGAGTAAAATAATGGCCTTTTGGTGTTACCGCCATCGAGATTCGACTTGGTCGAGCTAGCGACACTAAACTTAGTGCTTCATGGGAGTCAACCCAAGCTTTTGTTTTTGAGTTTCAGGTTTAATAAAATTGCAAGAGTAGAGAAAAGAGAAATTTTGTCAGAAAGGTGGAGAAAATTGAAGAGTAATGAGACTTTGAAGAGTTTGGGAAGAGCAAGTCATTAGAAGCATGTTTTAGAGGAGTTTTTAAGTGATATTTCAAGTGTTTCAAGTAGAGAGAGTGGCATTCAACTTGGGAAAAATGTTGAGGCAAAGAATGAAAGATTTTGGAGCAGCAAATAACAAGACTCACTGTGATGTTGCGACATCAATCACTTCGATGATGATAAATGAAAGTTTCTCTTGGTCATCACTCACTGTGATGTCGTGACATCAAGCCTCTTCCTCTAGCAGTCACACTGTGATGTCGCGACATTAGACCAGTCGATGTTGCGACATCAAGCCTTCTCTTAGAGTAAAATAACTATGATGTCGCAACATCAAAGCCATTGATTTCGCGACATTGACTTGAAATTTCAGCTAAATAAGCCCAAAAACTCTTAATTTCTCACACCCCTCTCTTTTGTTCATATTATCCACCCGAACAGCTCCCAACTTCCTCCAACATTTTTGAAACCCTAAATCTCCATCAAACTTCACCAAAACTTGTTCTAACCACTTTAATCCACTCCGTCTCATTTTAAAATGAATCAAACTTTCATTTCAAGCCCTAAACACAATTTGTGCTCCAAAGAGGATTTTCTACAGATTTTGGGTCAAGTATGTATTTAGTTTGTTTGTGATTATGTTGGGTTGGGGAACCTTTGGTGATTGGTTTGTGGTTGTTTGAGGGTATTTTAAAGAAAAAGGAAGGTTATTGAAGAGTGAAAGAGAACACATCCACCAAGTGTTCGACTAAAAGGTTGAAATAGCTATAATGGTTCAGAAGAGAAAAACCGTGCAAAAACTTGCTCACCTGCCTCCTTCACCTCGAAAACCACGAAAAGTTTGTGACAAAGGCAGCAAAGGATGATTATCAATTTTCCAGCCACACTCCGTTTGTCTATGAAAGAGGTTTCACAAACACTGCGATAAATTTTTCTAACCTCCTGCAAGGAAGGAGGAATTGGAATCGATTATGTGAGCACTAGTCATTGGGTATGGCACCAGTAGTGCGTGAGTTCCGTACCAACCTCCGAGTTAAAGTCGGTTTGACAGTATTTATGCGAGGCATATGGGTTCCATTCGATAGAAACACAATCAATCAAGTGTTTGTGCTGAATGATGACAATAGTGAGGGTTGGTATGAAGTGTAAGCCGGGAATTCAATTTTGAATGAGGGTAAAGCGGTAATTTCGATTCGAGGTCGAATTTTCTAGATCTTGGATAAACCGGACTTCATCGTTGAAATCATCTCGCGAGAGTCTGGCTACCATGTCAAATTTGGGTAAATTCGAGGCAGTCGAGAATTTCACATTTTAGTCACAGGAGTGAGTACGGGACACACGGCACATGTTAGGTGGCTCAGTGCCACGATGTCAAGGGTGCAAAACCAGTGAAACAAGGGGCTCAAAATTGGGACTCTTATGAGACATATGTAGACTTACAGTGGGTGGAAATCCAAAGTAGATTGATATATGGATAAGGGTAATCCAAGAGAGCCAATGAAGTGATGACACATAGCATGAGAGGACATCCCACTTGACCCATCTTGGACCTACCGGTGGGATGGGGAGAGAGGGGGAAAAAGGAGATAGAAAAGGGGGAAAAGAGGAGGCTGGAGAGGCTCTACCTTCTCTCTCCTAAATTTCGGCATTGGACCAGAGCAGTTTGGTAGAGCTTGAGAGGAGAAAGTTCGTCGTGTTCAGCCTTTTGTGAGAGCTTCGCATTGAGGCCCAGAGAATCAATGATTTTGACAAACTCAAGGAGGTAGGGGTTTTTGCCTGCCCAGTTTAGTCTTTGGCTAGAGCCGCCCAAATGGTTGTGGTGTGTTGGGCCAGAATGGCGGTGCATTTGGTCCCGAGTACGGGAGCGAGTCTTTGGGGTTTCGAGGGGCTTGTTTTGAACGATCAGGCTAGGTGTTCAGGAGCAACTCAAGATGAATTGTCGGACCATATATTGGCCCATATGTGCTGTTTGTGTTATTGCTAAAGATGAATAACATGTTGGTTTGAGTAATTATGTTAATTTATGCGTGCTTAATATATTAACCTGAATTGGCATGAAAATGGCATATTGCATTTCATATGCACGAGGACACCATATATTCCAAGTGTATTTCATTTGGAGGGTTCACCCTACAATTATTTATCAGAGTAAGTGATTAGTGCTCAAATAGTTCTATTTTGAACCCTGTTTATAGTATGTTTTGAGTACTTTTTGTGTACTAATCAACTTAAATAACCCAATTGGTACATTAAGGATCAGGCTTTTACTGGTAATCGCATTTGTGGCTCTGGCACTTTGTAGACTTGTGTGGAGCTAGATTAGACTGAGTATCTTCAAGGCAATTACAGATACTAAAAATATTTATGACTTTCGAACTGCATCTCAAAAGTCAGAAGGAAAATGGAGTGCAAAAATGGTGAATTTGGAACAACTGCGAGAATTTCTGCAGAGGTTCGCAGAAATTTCGCGACCTGAATTTCGCCAGTTGCAATTGTAACTGCTCTTGTGTCGATTTGACCACTTGACCAGCTTTTTGTGACTTTTTCCTAAATTACCCTCTATGTATTTGTGGTACTTCATACATTTTTATCAATTCATAAGTGCAGAAACGGAATATGCAAGCCTGATCAAGAATTTGCTATGCAAGGGAACTTTTGATGCAATAAACTTTTGGAGGGAATATTTCAGTTTTCTCGCTTTTCTTCTTTTCTCTCATTTTCTCTAAGCACTTTCTTTCTACTTTCTCTCGACAAACACTCCTTAGGATGACCCAACTCAAGGATGGTTGAAGCCTGGCCTCATCCTTGAAGAGGAGAGCTCTTTGGTTAAAGTTTTAAAAGATGTGAAACTGAATTATCTTATTCTCAGTAGCAGGAAGGGCCATTTGTCTGACTTTTCATATGCTTTCACTACAGGTTTCGATCCCCCAATGTATCTAATCGATTAATACTTGGCAATCTTTTAGGGTTCAGTGGATGCCATTGCTATTAGATCCTTTTGGGGCAAAACATCCATTTATTTATTGTTTGTAGGGTAAGGTCGAAAGATCATTTCTTTATGTATGAAACGTTAATGACCAATAAATGTTGTATCTCATGAAAAACTATTGGGTTCGGTTTTATATGGCAGCCAAACCAAGAGATCCGGTTCGGGAAATGACTATAGGTCATTCTCTAAATGAGGAATAGGACAGAGGACCTCTCGGTTGCCACTAGGAGCCTCAACCCAATGGCCCGAGGCTTAAAGGAGTTTTGTTACATTTTATTTCATTCTATTTGTAATTTTCCAACCATCAATCCCACTGTTTTTACAAAACCTTAAAATCTAAAGCAAATTCACTGTTTGAGCTCCTTTGTAAATCTGTTGTACAAAGAAAACATCCACTGAGTTCAACCCTAAAGCCCCCTTTATGAGTGGCTAGGCTACAACAATAGAAGGTATAGGTTTATAAATTTTGTTGGTTTGGAGCTGCCTAGCTACACGCTTTGTGCGAATCAAATAGCGCCGTTGCCGGGGATGGTGCCTTAGAGAAAATGAGAAGTTGTTGAACTAGTCGTCATCCACAAGTGTTGGTGAGTCCCTTTTTGTCTTTACTTTGATCTCCCTAAGCCGGTTAACTGTTGGGTTGATTGCACACTGGATTTAATACATAGAATTTTCATTTCTATTTCTATTGCGGGTGTAACCTTTTTTGGTAGCCTGCTTTCTTGGTTGTAATGCACGTGTTGCTTGCGCGGCTTATGCACCATTGGGATGAGGAACTGCTGTGACGGTGGAAAGGATCGGTGCTCCACTTCAATAGAGGGGAACGTGAGTGGAGTTTCTGAGGTGGGCGAGATGGGACAGCCTCCACGGAAGGAAGCAGAGACTGACAAGGGTGCAAACTGTGCCTCTTTGGGGTCAATGGGGGACCATACGCCCACCAGCGGTGAAGGTGCACCCTCATGTACATTGTATCTCTCTTTGAGGGATGTGTGTCGAGGGCCTTATCTGGTGCCTGCTCCCAACCTTCCATGTGTTATGGAAAATGAAAATCCATACACACATCAGAGATTTTTAGGGGAAGTTTTGACACTAGGGAGGGTTGATATGGAGTTGTTTGGGGAGTGAAGCCTTCATACTTAACCACGAAGAGACAAGGCTGAGATTTGGCTTAATTCTCTAGAGGCCAAGGACGGCTATCATAGGAGGAATTGGAAGGATGTGAAACATGAATTCAAGGAAGCTCAGCGCACATAAAACCCCGACACTCCCAAGAGGCTTGATTTATACCTTTGCGGCCCTATGACAATGAGAAGTTTTACTAGTCTTGGGAGAGGTATTTGGGCTCATCTTTGTCCTCACCATGGTTTCTATACTTGGATCTTCAGTCTTCATTTTTATGATGGGATGTCCTTCGCTATGAAGCCAAACCATGTGTGGAGGGGACTACTAAGCAAGAATCCAGGATGAAACGCTGGATTTCTTTAATTATGTGGTTGGAAACTGGCATGGATGGCGAGCCTAACCACGATGATAAGTCATCTATTTTAATCCATTTTTACGTTTGATTTTCATCGAAAAGGAATAGAATTAATATGCGAAATATGAAGAAACTCATCAATTTGTTATTAGCGAGGGGAGTGTGAAGAAAGAAGAAAAAGCGAGTAGAAAAATGCAGCAGCTGGTGGGTAATCTGCGAGAAAATCGCGAGAGGCGAAATAAAGCAAGCCCGTTTAACTAATGTTGCGGTTTAGGCTTTGCCTGGAGTCCGATTATGCGGTCGTGACATCAGAAAAATTGATAAATGCTCTGTGAAAGTGCCGACCAACTAATGTCGCGACAAAGGGATTTGAGGTCGCGACACGAAGAACGACATGGGCCGATCCACTTGGAAATCCACAAAAATGCATTGGAATTAGGGGCCCAGAAGCGAGAAACCATATAAATAAGCGGCTACTCGGAAAAGAAGAGAGAATTAGGCGGAGGCGTGGGAAACGAGAACAAAGATGCGGGTGGCCGAGGAGCTCATTTTATTTCTTTCTTTTATTTTTCTTTTTTTTTGTTTTAGTCGTTATAGATTGAATTTTTCATCTTTCTTTATTTTATTTTATTTTAAGATCTTGATGTTATCGTTTTTGAAACGAGGTGAATCACGAGAATTCCATTCTTTTCAAATTACTACTACGGAATGTTTGAAGTTGAGCGAATTTCTGATCGACTTTTCAGGTTCAAGTGCGGTTGTTCTTATATGATAAGAGGAATCTTTGTAGTGTGCAATTCGGTAATTGAAACCCGACTTCCATTAAGTGAATGCTATATTGAAGGAATTAATCTTCCTGTAGTTGTTTCGCGACTTGTGTGATTTAGTTCTGAGAATTTACTTCTGGTTATGGGTTTAATCGCTTTTGATCGAATGAGTTTCTTGCTCGTTTAAAGATTTGTTTTCATCGCTACGATTTCAAGGGAGGTCCTACGGTGACCGCGAATTCCTGAGTTATGAACATTTCTTTGAAGGTATATTGAACACGCTATTAGAGATCTAATGAGCTTTGCAAGTTTACTTAGATAAATGCCTCTTCACTTGAAATCGAATGAGTTGAATGAGTTATCAATTTAAAACAGAAAAGCGAAGGGTTACCTCAATTCGAATAGTGAAACTAATCCGTGACTTAAGTGAGATCAATCAAGGAGAGGGGTGATCTATTCTAATTGAAAGGAAGAGTAACCTTGAGAGATTGTATATCCTTGCTTGGCCAGATAACTTGAGCTAAGGTTTCTGATCTATAAAATGTTATGAAGAAGTAATTTATGAAAAATACCCGATTAAATCCACATTAAAAGTAGTAGTCATCTAATTCCACACATCTTTGAGAAAAAATGGGAAAGTTATAGATCATGAAGCTGTGTGTGGAGAATCCGGTATCTTTGCGCTACTTGGGCCAGTTTTAAAACACGATACACAAGCAATTTTATCGATTATTGCTCACGTTAATTGATACTTCTGATATGATGATCTTGATGTGTCCTCTAAAAGATAACGCTATTCGATTTCAATTTATTTTCCTGCACTATTCATTATTCTTTATTCTTTAGATTCCCGAGTTTATTTGATTGTTCATTTTTCCTAATACTTGTATATTTTCGACTATTAAGGTAATCATGTCATGTTATAATCAAACCTGAGTATAGAGCTTGAGGTAGTCGGGGTAGTTGATCTAGAATTCTTGTCTGTGGGATCGATATACGGACTATATCCATTTTATTGCTTGTCGACACATTGCGCTTCTATGATATTAGGCCAAAACCAAAATTGAAATGATATCTCGGAGATTTGTGGTTTTATTTTATACAATAGAAAGTCAACAAGTTTTATGGCGCCGTTGCGATTGAAACGATAGTCATTAATAGTGTCATAAATTTGTATATTCACTGAAGAAATTGATAACAGTTTATGGCGTAGTTCTTGTGATTAGATGAAAGATCCTTGGTAATAGTGTCATAAATTTTGTACTCTTCTTTGGTCAATAACAAGTTTATGGAGGATACGGAAGCCTATTATTCATGATGAGTGGTCTCTACTGATCGGGGCGGCTGACTATGATGCAAATAATTTTGAACTTAACCGGCCACTAATTACGATGGTCCCAACGGCGCTCGGTTCTTGGTCATCCCCACCAGGGGACCCAAGCGAGCACACAGGGAAGATTTCGGGATGGCTATCTGATGAAGTTGAATGGGGAATGAGACGAGAGTATGAAGCATCTATTCCCATTCTAAGAATCCCAATGACTACATGGTATGAATCTCTTTACCATATGGTTGTTGATACTTGGGAGGAGTTAGTAGAGGCCTACTTGGGTGAATTCTGCCACACCTCACCTCGGAGAAGGAGGGGAAATCATTGTGTTTCGACGAGGAGAAGATGGCTGTAATAGCCAGCTTGGGAAAGATGACAGGTTCTTGAGAAGATGTCGATGCATGGAATGATCAGGAACTCGGACTGGACATTGTATATCATGCCTTGAATGATATATCAAGAATCATTGATGTATACATCATTATGGAGCATTCAAACGAAAAGTCTTGAGGAAACAGAGGCGATTGAGAGACACGGCTAAATCTGCGATATGAAAACTCCTTCTCCAGTTTCAGAGGAAGCTTGACGGAGGAAGGGATGTGGGTGAGCAAGATGGCGGCCATGGAGGCCAGTTGGATTCGTGTACGAGTTGGACAAGCAAAGAAAAGGAGGGTACCCTGCTTGCACATGAGATAGGAGCTTGGTTGAAAAGGAGTTGTGAAGGGTCTTTGAGAGGCTGGGGAACAATTACATGATGTTGGCGGGTTGTACTCTGGTGACAAAACTACCATTTCAAACAGCTAACACACCGGCACAGTATCACCCGGCACTAAGGAACACCATGGGGCTCCATATGGTGGAGCGTCGCGAGGCCACCGTGGGCGAACCCCTCGAAGCAGGTTATCACTTGACCACAGAAAGTTTCCGGTAATGTGGCAGGAAATGACCACGAAATGAATATCGGGGTGGGGAGGGGCCCAGCAATCTTTTGAAGGGCTGAAGGATGCTTTTGTTAGCGGGGATGAGGCATTGAACCTCCGTGAACAAGGTTCTGCGGGTGGAGAAGCAAGCGCTACCGTTTCAAATTTTCAGAACACCACCACCAAGTGTCTCTGAGAGAACACATGAGGGAGGCCTGAGTAGAGCTGAATTTGGCCCTATAACCACAGAGACGTGGAAGGAAGGAGTGTGCCTTCCCAAGTGACACAAAAGAGTAGTGCATGGTACGTGTAGCTTAGGAGTGGGAAGGGTTAGAAAAGATGGCTGAAAAGAAAATGACGGCAAAGAAAGAAAGCCTAGAAAGGAGCTAGCACAGGAGAAAAAGAAAGAGGAAAGGTGAGGCGAAGGAAGGATATCCAGGCTCTAGACACAGGTCCCATTTCCACAGGCTGCGAGAATCAAAGATAGGAGCGAGTTTGCGAGGTTTTGAAGCCTTTGAGCCTGGGAATCAGTGTACTTTACGGGAAGTGGTGTGGAGATGCTGCCACTTTATGCAAGGACTGATTCTAAGGACATCTTTGAGCAAGAAAAGAAAGATAGTAGAAGAGGGATTGTGATCTCCCTTTGCTACTTGGTGCGATAAAGAAAATTGGAAAAGATGAAGGATCCGAGGGGTTTTACACAATTTGCTATTGCATCTCATTGGAGGAGTTGAATTCCATAAAGCTCTCTGTGACTTGGGAGCTATTCTATCTAAACTTATGCAGTGCCTTCTTTTGTTGCCAACTGATATAAACAGTTTGGGGGAGTACACCACTATTCACTCTTCAAATGTAAACCCAGTGATGGTAAAACTACGGAAAGTCATGGAAGATGTCTTGGTCACTATTTGGGAAATTTGTTTTCCCGATGGGCTTCATCGTGCGGACATGGAAAGATTGCCCCTGCTATTGGGGGGAGACCATTCCTAGCTCACTGGGCTACCTAATCGACATGCAAGGTTCTCACGAGGGTTGGAGGAAGCTGGCGCTGACCTTGATCAAAGCGCTGGGGGAATAGTAGACATAGGCGAAAATTGCAATGTAGTTGATGATGTCTATACCTACAACCCTGATCTGTTACTACCTGCAATAGTTGTAATGCTCAAGAACATCCCTCGTGAAAAGAGATAAATTCGAGTATATTCCCAGAATGACCACTGATTGTCCATACGACGGAGTTTTCATTCTATAGAAGCGTGTTGAGCTGAAGCAACGAAATGGCAAGGGGAAAATAATGAAAAGGGGAAATTCATCAAGAAACCACAATTGAAGAGAGGGGCTGATGTTGAAAGAGTTGCCAAGTCATTTAGTATGCTTACTTAGAATCACCAAAAGCGGTGATTATCTCTACATTTAGACTTGGTGATCTTGAAGGAATAGTGAAAATCTTAAAGCATAAAGAGTCTATAGCTTGGTCCATTAGCAGAAGAGATTAAAAATTCAGTCCATCCTTCAATTTGCATACTGAGATTACGCTAGAAAGAAAATTCAAAGCCATCTGGCAGAACATCCAAGGAGACTAAAATCCGGTGATGAAGGAGAGAGTGGTCGGGAAGGAGGGCTGCTCAAGTGGCGAGATGTTGGTTTTATCTATGCAATTTGAATGAACCTGTAGGTGAGCCCGGTCCATGTGGTTCCAAAGAAGGGTGGGTTTCTTGTGATCCCTTGATAAGAAAAATAGATTGATTCCACGAAACAGTGACATGATGGAGGGTATGTGATTCTGGAAGAGCACGACCACGAGAAGAAATATCATTTCTGCCCTTCATTGATAAGATGTTGGGCAGTAAAACGGGACACCCTCATTTTGTTTCTTGGATTGGGTGTCGGGGGATACAATCAGATTGCTATTGCACTGAGGACGAGAGAAGACCACATTCACACTTTTGTAAGTACTTATTTTGCCTTGAGAAGGATGATGCCATTTGGGTACGTGTAATGCTCACTACATTCAAAGGTGTATGATGTCAATGTTCCTGGAGCTTGGTTGAAGAGGTTATGGAAATTTTATGGATGACTTCAACGTATATGGATCCGATTTTGATCAGTGTTAGAACACGAACAATACTTCGAATGCCAAGACCAAAGCATTGCTTGAATTAGGAAAAATGCCATTTGTGCTTGAAGGTATTCTTGGGCATAAAATTTACGCTCTTGGTAGGAAGTAGACCAATCAAGGTATCCATTATCAAACTCTTGCCACCTACCCTGTGGTAAAGGAGTAAGAAGCTTCTTGAGGCATCTTTGGATTTTATAGAGGAGATTAAGTAAAAGACTTCTCAAAAATAGCGGAACCACTATGCGGTCTTGCGGAGAAGGATACAAGGTTTTGGGTTTGTGACTCACATAGAAAAGGCTTTAAGAAATCAAGATCCAAGTGGTTCAAGCACCTATAATGGCTGCACCGGAATGGGATCGGGGATTTGAAATATTGTGAGTGCGTTATTAATGATTTTGCAATGGGGAGGCTTTGTCTGCTGGAGCAAGAAAGGAGAAAATATGGAACATACTAACTATTCAGAACCTTCAATATGAAGCACGAAATTACTCCTTAACTGAAAAGGGAGATGCAGCCATAGTATTTGCTTTGTGAAAAATTCGAAGCGATACATTTTGGGATCCCGTGTTATTATTTATCTGGGTGCGATCAGTCACTGATGTGAGGAAGCTAAGCCAGATTGATAAGATTGGTCTTTGCTATTGCAGAGTTTGACTTGGAGATCAAGGATAAAAGGGTGTGACAATGTGATGGCTGATCGCTTGTCGTAAGCACTAGAAGAAAGAGTAATACTTGAAGAACTTCCCGAGGATGAGCAAGCTTGTTTAAGAAGTTTCCTTCAACTTCCATGGTATGTATTGTGAACTATTTAGCTTGTGGAGTAGTTCCTTGAGTCGACTACCAACAGAAGAAAGAAGCTTCAGTGATGGCCGGTATTATATTGAGATGATCCTTATTATTTAAAAAGATGTCGACATGACAATAAGAAGATGTGTGCCAGAAAATGAATAAGGCAAAGTTCTGAATGAATGCCATGCACTCACCACTATGGGGAGTATTTTTCGAGGAGAAAGAACATCTCACTGAATACTGTCTGGATTTTATTGGCCTTATCTTGGTGTCTTGAAGTGGGTTAAGTGTGTGATAGATGCAGATTGGAAATATCGAAGCGAGAAATGAAATGCCCCTGCCAGAGGTATAATGGTGGTGCAAATCTTTGATGTATGGGGAATAGATTTTTGGGACAAATTCCCACCATCATTTGGGAGCACAGTACATCTTTGCTAGCGATTGATTATGTTTCAAAATGGTAGCCGGTGGCTTGTCAAGGAATGATGCTAATGGTTGAGCTTCTTACTTGAAAAATATTTTGGCTTGATTTGGAACACCCAGAACTATCATTAGTGACCATTTTAAACAAAATATTTGCAAAACTCATGGCAGTATGGGATCAAGCATAATGAATCTAAACTTATAATCACGGACGATGGACAAAAGCGATTTCCAACGGGAGATTAAAGAATGCCCCGAAGAATTTGTGAGCTCAGTAGGAAGGATTGGTCTTTAAACTTAATGATGCACTGGGCTTCCGAGGACTGCATACAAACTCCCACCATTGGAATGTCCCATACAGAATTGTTTGGCAAACCAGCTGTCTGCTACTGGAATTGGAATATGAGGCAATGTGAATGCATCTGAAAGTTAGACTTAGTTTTTAAAGCGCAAAGGAAGAGATTGCTCAATGTACGAGGCGGAAGAGTGAGAAGTAAGGCCTATGATAATGCTAGAATCTACAAGGTAAGACAAAAGAAATGGCATGATCAAAGGATCCCGAGGAAAGAGTTGACGAGGGAACGAGTTCTACTATTTAATTCAAAGCGAAATTGTTTCGGGAAAGTTGAAATCGAATGGAGTGGGCCGCACACGGTGGTGTCAAGCAATACATTGGAAGCGGTGACATAGGACTGATCTTTGGAGAAGAATTCGAGTCAATGGACAAAGGCGGAAAACCTCTGGCAGGGGAAGGAATGGAGGCTCGCGGGTATCTAGAAAGAAGAAGAGCAGCTTGGCAAGTCAGAGGACTGTGGCGGTGATGGGAGGCAACCAGCTAGAAAATTTAGTTTACGCACTAGATTTTGAAAATTTAGATTTTTTACAGTAATTTCGTTTTGATTAGATCTTATAAAGATAGATTTAATTTTGAGAAGTTAATTGTAGTTTGAGCCGTTTTTCTTGAATCATGTGCCGGTATGCGTCGATAAGGCTGAAAGACGGGCAGAAAAGCAACTCGGGACACACTACGGCAACTTGCGAAATGTCGACATGAACAAAGGGGTAACTTTCTCCTAAACCAAACCAGTGAAATATGAGTGAATCTTGTTGAATTTGCATGATACTGAATAAATGTCTAAGGGTATAGGATTAATAAAGAGATTCAAGTTTTTTGAGATCATTAAACTAAGGGGCATGAGTCGCGACCGAGAAACAAAAACTTGAAAATGAAAAGTCACGACATGGGACAACACAATATATCTAAAAAAAAAAAAAAACCTATTTATGTTAGACAAACTTGGTATGTCGCGACGTAAGAACATCTTGTGCCATTTGCTCACTATTAAATATACAAAATTAATGTTCCTAAATAAAGTGAAACGGAATGGATAATAGAGTGACAAGTGAATTTAATGAAATAATTAGCCCACAAAAACTTGATTGAATTGCAAGCGTTGGAGAACTTCTTCCCACTCCCGCTCAATTTCCAGGCTTAAGTTCATCTCCCTTCATGATTCTAATTTCACGAAAACCAGCTCTCAAAACCTTGAAAACTTATCCGTTTTGAATGCATTTGAAACCTCAAACCTCGTACCCAACACAGGAATCTCATGGGAGAATACTTAATACTGACGGAGAAGAAGAATCCGACCCGGGAAGAACCGATGGAAGAGATGCCCACGAAGCCTTGAAGCACCAAGCGGTTCTGAAGAAAGACAGGACAAGAGAAAGGGAAAAGCAAAGAGAAGAAGAAGTGGAAGATTTTGTGTCGAGGAGGAAGCTTAGCCGGAAGGAGGCACTAATACAAGGGGGTTAGGTATCGGAAAGAAGAAGATTCGAGCAGGTGCACGCTTTTCAAGGGAGATGATTGAACAAAGGGATTTGGGAAGCTTTGCGCATCAAAAGTCGAGCTACCACCAGGCGTGGTGAAAGAAATTTTATTCAAATGCAGTGCCAGGCGGGGAAGAGACAACAGCGTGTTAGTCGGAGGGTGTGGGTTGCCATATGGAGCAGAAAGCCATTAGCAGAAGCCTATGGAATGGCGGGAGCTTTTAAGCATGGGTCAAGTTGAAAACTCTTGGAAAACCTAAATTTTAAGAAGAAGATTGCCAAAAGCTCAGCGATGGAAGCACAAGCTGGGACAGGGAAGGAGGACCGAAAACCTGACGGGGACCTCATGAAGGGGAGGCTAAGGTATGGTTCTATTTCTTGGCCTGTTTTGTGAGATTTAACAACATGTGTGCCACGATGATAGAAGCCGAGGAAGCAATTGCTGGCTGTATGCTATTACGAGAAGGGATACAAGCTCAATGTAGGAATAGTGATGCATAATAAGATACCATGAAGGAAATAAGGTGATCCCTCACCCGGTAACAATAGCATTTATGTTTAAAAGTAGGGGTGAGAGGGAGTGGGAAAAGAAGAAAGAGTCCACTATATGACATCACCACCTCCTCTCTGACGGGGAGTGAGCAAGGGACCAGAGGAAACAGAAAAAGAGTGTTGATTGAAGCAAAGAGAAGAAGCTTGATTTACTAGAGACAAGAAGAGAGGAGACTTTGGGGGTTCTTTGGCGAGAAGAAGACGAAGTTCCTCACACGGCCAACCACATTTGCGAATATGATGAAAGGCAGGATGAAGCCCCTTAGATTTCTCCATCCCTTAGCCCATGCAAAAGCGGAGACATTGAAGCGAGGGGAGAAAGCTGAGAAGACTAAGAGGAACTAATTCAATAATGGAGATCCTCGATGCCGCCTGAGGAGAAGATGGAAGAAAGGAAAAAGTGGAATGTGTGCAGCCAAAGAATTAGGGAAGGAAGTTTATGAAAAAGAGTTAAAAAAGAAAGAAAGAGATCCTTAATGGGAAGAAGGAGGCAGAAAGAAGAAGAGATGAAAGAGGTTCTTGGTGACAAGAGGACTTCAAGAAAGGAAATGAAAGGGAAAGAGATGCGATCTTCTACGAAACTTCAGGCGAGTCATGAATCTTTTTATAACAAGCAGTTTGAGGCTACTCAGGCTCCCAACCATCGTGAAGAAAGAAAGGAGGTAGAGCAGGAAGCTAAATTAGGAGGGAACAAATCGAGGTTCAAATTTATACAAGTCTCTACAAAAGATTTTGAGAATAAGGCTGGATGATAGAGACAAGAAGCAAAAGGATGTTGAATCCTACGAGGCGAGGAGAATGATTTGAAAATTTGGATTTGATTAACATGATCTTTCGGGGCTTTGGGAGGAGTAATGAATGAAATGGAAAACTACTGATGAACGAAGCTCAGGGAAGAGACAAGATGATGAGCTAAACAAGAGGTTGAATCTCTCCAATGAGGATCTTCATTGAAGAATCCAATGATTTAGAGAGGAAACTAAGAAGAGAAAGGAAAGAAGGAAATGAAATTCCTCCATTTCAAACTCAATTGGGTACTATGGGCACGGATCCCCCAATATCTTCTTTTGCCTCTTCGAAAGAAAAGATAGACTTCTTCCCGAAGCTAACCTTCCTTGGCCTCAAATCCCATCTCTTGTTGTATCAAACATTTGCAATTGAATGAGAAGCAAAATGATAGAGCTGAGATTGAATTGTTGTGTTACTTTGGTTTTATTAAATTTTGGCTGTTCTTTATGATTGCATGGTTAAGGAGGAAAATAAAAGTAGGAATTAGTTTAAGAATAAAAACTGCTGAGATGTAATAAGCTGAGTTGAATGAAGCAGTTAGATTAGAATAGAAATTTGAGAGAATACTGGAGATAAAAATGCAGAATAAGGGCCCAAATGAAGACTCTGGAGTTTAATTGAAACACAAGAGTGCAAAAGTAACCTAAGTCATATAGCCCGATAAGTCGAGGAATAGAGGTATCTACAATGAAGGAGCAATATTTTTATAAGGTTGTGAATACGAAACAGTAAAGTCGGGAACCTGTTGAATATCAGACTAATTTAACTACTCATCAACAAAAATGAGTCAAGGAAATCTTATGGTTGGTCACATGACTATTCCAGCCCAAATTCTAGAATTTGTTAGGTGTGGTGGCGAAATCACTAGGTGATACAGGCCGACAAAGAGATGATGTGTGTTCTTGGATAGTTTGAGCCATTCCACGACCATCCTATTCATATCTTGATGCATATATACCTTAGTTCAAATTGAGCCAAACAAGCCTATTTTTCAAAAATAAGCCAATGGAAACTGACATCTAAAATCAATCCTTCGATGAGAACTATGATTACCCGGGGTGGGAGGGAAGAAAGAAATGAAGTTTAAGGGGGTATATTTTTGAGAACTCAAGGAGAAAAAAATATAGAAAAGGGAATGAAAAGAAAAAGGCAAGAGCAGAAAATGAAAAGAAAGCTTATAGGGATAGTTTTATCTTGTGGCTAACTATCTTGAGCAATTAAGTTCTTAGGTGTTTCAGCACCCCAGTACTATTGCATTTGGTATGGGAGCTACACTAACCCAAAAGTTAGCTAAGGTGTTAGAAAGCCTAAAAGGTAAAAACATTTGCACTATCCTGAATGGTGACAAACAAAGGAAATTTACCGGTTGAATTACAGAGTGAGAAATAGGGAGGGCATCTGATTCGGGTGAAACGATCAAAGAGATGTCCCGAAACGAAGTTTAGGGAGTTCATTAAAGAAACTAAGAAAGAAAGGGCAGTAGTAAAGGAGAAAGGTTCGAGGGTAATCTTAACACAAAAATTCTTCCATCCTACCTGCCCTGAAGCCTAACAATATAATCCCAAAGACTGATTGATCTTAAAGTGATTACCTACATTAGTGGAGATCAATATGAGCAACAAAGCCTATGGAATTTGGAAAATATGAAACAATCAAAGCGTGAAGGACTTTGGGGAGTGAAGTGACTCATTATGAAGATGAGAAAGAGGCATAATTTATGGCCTAACTGGGAGTTCTGTGAATTGTATACTTCTTTTGTAAAAAACAATTTCTGCTTGATTTAGTTTTACATTGTCTTATAAAGATTAAACTTAACCTTGAAGCCCGGACTTGAAGCTAGATGTATACGAGGAAGCAATGCATGTATTTCAATCAAATTGACTGCTAATGCAAAACGAAACAGAAAAATGTCCTTTTGTTCGAGGACTTGAAACATTAAAATTCTTTCTTTCCTTTAGCGGATGTCAAAACTTTACAGATTGGGAGTTTGATGAGCAAAGTCATCACCCAATCATTTATATTAGTTTCTTACGAGAAAAGGAATAATTAATATCTGAGAAATATGAAGAAACTCATCAATTTGTTATTAGGGAGTGTGAAAGAAAAGAAGAAAGAAAATTAGAAAAATGCAGCAAAACTGTGGTGGAGTAAAGAAGAAAATGAAATAGCGGGCGTAAATGAAAGCCCAATTAGTTGGCAACTAATGTTGCGGAGTTTTGGGTGACACCGCAGATCCGATCGCGGAGTCGCGACATCAGAAAATTGAAGGGAAATTTGATCACCCGGTCGCGGCCGGGGGATCCTAGGCGAGGGAACCGAGACTTAAGGGAAGATGTCGCGACCTTAACATCGTGATGTCGCAGCAACGAGGTTGAGGTCGCCTTGAAAAACAGAGCGCCTGAAGGCATAACGGTAATAATTTAGAAAGATGAAAGCGGTAGACTTAAGTTGATATGGCGACAGAGGCGTGTCGCGACACCAAGCAACTAGTTGAAGCCTCGAGACGCAAGGCGTGCTCGGTTGAAGTTGCGGTTCTTTAAGCTAATGGCGACTAAGAGTTGATGTCGCGACATCGGGAACCATCGGAGTTGAAAGGCTACTCCAAGAGGCATTGAGATGATGTCGCGACAAGGTAGTGATGTCGCGACCTCAGGGTGGAGTTCAAACCTGAAGAGGCATGAAAATTGATGTGCAACAAGGATGAATCTCATGGCGACATAAGAAGACATCAATTGAAAGCTGCAATTCCTTAAGTTGATGTCGCGACTAAGGATTGATAACGACATACTGAGAATATATCAGTTGAAAGCTGCAAAGACATGAGCTGATGTGCGACAGGTATTGATGTCGCGCATCCGGGCAGCTGGTTCGAAAGCTGGGGAGCTGTGTGAGGCTGATGTCGCGACAAGGGTGATGTCGCGATAAGATGCCTTCGAAGCAAAGGAATGTCATGACTTATTGACCAATCCTTTGCTTAAAGTGCCCAAACTAACTAATGTCGCGACAAAAGGGATTTGAGATTCGTAGTGGCAGTCTTTGCCTGGGCCCAGTCCACTTGGAAATCCACAAAAGAATGCATTGGAATTAGGGGCCTAACTGAAACCTAAATAGCGGCTACTGAAGAATAAAAAAAAAAAAAAAAAAAAAGAAAAGGTAGAATGGAGGCCGATGGGGGAAACGAGAATGAAAGTCACGGGTAGCCAGAAACTCATTTATTTTATTTTCTTTTATTTTTTCTTTTTTTTTCTGTTTCGTCGTTATAGATTAGATTTTTCATCTTTCTTTATTTTTATTTTATTTTACGGATCTTACGATGTTATCGTTTTGAAGGCGAAGGAAGCTAAATCTGTTCCATTCTTTTCAAATGCTACCTGGAATGTTTGAAGTTGGGGACAAATTTCTAAAGTGACTTTCAGTTTTTTAAAGTGCGATTATTTGCATGATCAGGAAGGGAGAATCTTTGTGGTATTTGGTCGGTAATTGAGAAACCAGCTTCCATTAAGTGATGCTATGATCAATTAATCTTCCACATGATTGAAACTGTGACTTGTGAATTTCAGGTTCTGAATTTACTTCTGGTTATGGGTTTATCATTTTGATGCGAGACCTCAGGTTTCTTATGCGTTTAAGATTTCTGTTTCATGTTTCAGTTCTTATACCAGTTTGATCTGAATATCGGTTTCTCTGTGTCCTCTGGTGACAGAAAACTACTGAGGTTATGAACATTTACTATTTGGAGGTATATTGGCACGCTATTAGAGATCCTAATGAGCTTGTAGTTTGCTTGAATGATCTCTTTCTCCACTTGAAGTCAAAAGTGAGTTGGAATGAGTTATCAGTGATTTAAACAGAGAGTTCACCTCAATTCGAATAATTATGAAACCAAATCACCTTGTTTGAATCTAATCAAAGGAGAGGGTGATCTATTCTAATTAGAAGGAAGTGTAGGAAGTTGTATATCCTTGCTTGGCCAGATAACTTGGGAGCTAAGGTTTCTGATCCATAAATGGGTATGAAGTATTACAAGAAAACCCTTGCAGATTAAGGAAATCCCTGGTAAAAGTAGTCATCTAATTCCTGTCTTGAAGAATCGAAGATTGGAATCTTGAACTTCAATAGTGTGTGGAGAATCAGCTGTCTTGCTAAACGCCTTGGGCCGATTTTAAAGCCCCAAATACCTGAAACAATTTTTATGGTGTTAACTACGGGAATTGATACTTCATGTAATGATCTTGATGTATGTGTCCTCTAAAGAATAACTATGATGATTTCAATTTATTTTCCTCACTATTCATTATTCTTTATTCTTTTGAATTCCAGTTTATTTGATTGTTCATTTTTTCCCTACTTGTATATTTTCAGCTTCTTAAAGCTGATCGCAATGTCATGTTATAGTCCAAATCTGGTATAGAGCTTGTTAGTCGGGAGTGGATTGATCTACAGGTGATTCTTCAGGAGATCTACGTGGATCTGATATCTGGACTTATATCCATTTTATTACTTAATCGACACATTGCGCACGGGGAATGTGGGCCAAAACCAAAATTGAAATGATATACTCTAGGAGATTTGTGGTTGCCATAATGAAAGTCGACATGTACTCACGATAGAGGATGATATGGAAATGAAGGCAAAAGCGTCACACCTTGACAGAGAGGATTGGAAGAGTGGAAGGGAGAAATCACATGAGTGCGGGGCGGCGGTGAAGGCGCTGTACCCATCGATACTACTTCAGTGCGAGTCCGGCGACCAACAGCTGGAAAGACATGCACTTTATAGTTCTACTGATGAGGATATGATGACCGAGCATGCGTGCGTGGGCTGATATACCCAACCAATGTCCTGTTGTACACTCTGACCGTATTGGAGAAACCACCTAATCTCTCTTGGAAGCGAACCACCGCTAGGCTAATGTCCCCACGGTACACGACAAGCAGTGGTTCCCAAATCTCACGACCACGTGCCACCATCCTCATGGGTTGAATAGAGACTGTCATGGTTTTGAGCAAGGGAGTGGTAGGCAACTTTGTGGAGGAACAAGAGCGATATGCCCAGACTAATCGGAGGATCGGCCGCAGTGGAAAACACATAAACTAAAATTAGATAACCTACGGGTTGAGATTTCCCATAAATATGAAGTAACCTCTGTAGTGTTACAAATCTCAAGGTTAACCAATAGCCGGTAGCAAGTGCGGGGAAAAGGGGAAATTTCCATCTCGAGAAGGTAGCCAAATCTAGGGAGTGAATGAAGTGAGCTCTTCCAGTGAGCCAAATCCTAGGATGGATGAAGTTAAAGTGATTATCACATTGAGAAGTGGTAAAGAGCTTGAACAACCAGTACCCAAACCAACGAAGAGGCCCGGGAGGGGCTAAGAGGCTGAACCCGAGGATGAGGTGGTGACCCGAAGAAATACGGAAGGAAAAATAGCATACACCCCCACATTTTCCCGCGACACTAAAAGCTAAGAAATAGGCCATCAACGGGGCTGAAATATTAGAAGTGCTAAGCGAGTGAGAGTCGACATCCCCTTGCTTGACATGATTAAACAAGTCCCCCACGTATGCGGAATTCTTGAAGGGACTGTGCCTGTGAAGAGAGCGTGACAAAAAGGCGGCTTCGGCGAACAAGTGCGCCATTGGTCGAGTGCGGTAGAGTATGCGAGGAATCAACATGTTATAACCTAAATTCCTCTACTTCTGGCATACTAACGATATATAGTGGTTCCGAGTGTCGAGGTACCACGGGGGATGGGTTTCTTCACACCTTAAGTTCACAGGTTGATGTAAATGGTGATTTCAATTTGGACTTGGGGGTTTTTGTATGTAAAAACATTGTGATTGGTGGTGTGAAAACTACAAACAAAATGAAAATGGAGTCTTGAAATGCAACTCTTGAGTCTCTCGGACCCTTTGTGGGCTTGAGGTTTCTAAGGCAAGCTGAGATCCTCGGCTCCTTTTCCTCGCGTGAGAGGACTGACTATAGTCATTTCCCGAACAGGACCTTCGTTTGGCTATGAAAACTAAGTCACAAAGTTTTCTCTTGAGATACAGCATTTATTGATCATTCATGTCTCGGCGGTAAAAGCTAACTAATTCTTTGACCTAACTGCGAGAGGAGCAGAAAAGTCATGGCAACTAAGCGAGCCTCGGTGGATCTAGCGGTAGCATCCTTGGCCCTTAAAAGCTTGCCCGAATGCTTGAGCGTCGAGGGTACATGAAAGTTTAAGCGGGGAAGAATCTGAGAGACATAAATGACAATAGCGCAGCGTTGAAATAGAAAGGACAACAGGTTACCTCAAAACCTTAGTGATGGCCTTCCTCTTCAAGGATGGGGTTAGCCAAGCTTGGCCTTGAGTTGTCATCCTCGAGAGGTGTTTGGCTAGTGAAAAGTGAAGGAAAAGGGGGAGAAAATCGAGAGATAGAGAAGAAAAGCGCTGGCGGGAAGAACAGAAGCTTTCGCGCCAATTGTGTAAAGTTGTCTCTCCCTTGTCTGAGAGCTTGATTGAGGCTTGTACTTATGAGTCTTTCAGGTTAAAATTACAAAAATGTCTGAACTACTGTAACAATACAAAGGCGGGTTCCCAGGAAAAAGTCACAAAAGGTGGTGAAATCCTGACACCTTAAGATCTGAGTTTGCGAAGTGCATAACCACTATGAGATTTATGTGAGGCCATTTCTTTAGTTTGTGACTCTAATTTCCTTCCGCCCGATTAAATTGAGCTTGAGTTCGGCTTGGATTGCCCGTTCTTGGATTGACTCGATATTTGGCCTGATTAACTTACAAGGAGAACTACAATATTACAAAACAAGATCAATAGTATAGGGACATGTAATGTTCCAATTGATGGGTTAATTACGCTGATTAGCACACACAAAGGCTGCTTGAAGCACGAAACGAGAAGCTCAAAATAGCACTTTTTGAGCACTAATCAGCCATCGATGATGTCGAAGACTCGATGAAATATAAAGATCAGATTTTGCCACCATCTAGTGAATATTGGAAGCACTTGTGTAGAAAGAAACTTTGCTTTGCTGAATTTGGGAGCCAATAAACACACTACGCCCAGTACCAGGTGTACTTATAACAACTAGGTTTGGGTGAGAAGCTAAAGCCAACTATCTAAATTGTTCCCTTTGCGGATAGATCATAAAAATACGAAAGGAACGCTGCATGGAGGATGTTTTTTGATCTGAGTGGACAAATTCTACTATCATTTAGACTTTGGCGGTGCTTGATATAGAACCCGATTCTGTTTGGGGGTGGCCCCAACCTATAGCGGCTTGCCCATCGTGCAGGAGACCATTCTTGGCTACTTTTAATCACGATTATCAATTGCGAAATGGAGTTATGCGACTCACATTTGGGAACATGACTTTGGAACTCAATATCTTCCGCTTGAGAAAAAAGCATATGCAACAACCGGAAGAGGTCAGGAAATTTGCATAATTGTTGTGACAATCTGAGAACGAACAAGTCGACAACAAAAGGCATGATGTGTGCTGCGAGGAGCTGTTTGATTGTCCACGAGAAGCCGGCCAGTGAGGCATGAATATTGTCTGGAGGCTGAGAAAAAATTAGAAATTCTACCTCTATTAGTAGGGAGAAGCAGGAGAGTGACACTAAAAAAACTAGATCTCAAGCCATAATTGGGATTAAGTATGCATCTTTGGAAGAACATGAACAGTGCCCTGTTGTAATCTCCTCCCTACTCAGCAACCAACAGGAAAATAGCTTGCTAGACATGTAGGAGGGAAGCAGAGCCGAGGCTATTGGTGGAATCCTGGGGAATTGTTGGCCCGTGGGTTTACGCACCCATCATCTACTTGGAGAGGAGGCATGTAACACCCGAAAATATATCCTAGCGTTTACCGGACATGTTTAGGTTTAATAAAGTTAACATATGAACAATTTTCGAGAAATAAAACAGAAACCGAGAATTTAATACAAACAAGGATACATGTAATTTACTTAAAGAAAAAGGGTTTTCTATAAGTCATAAGATAAGAAGGAAGGCTATGGGTTAAAATAGAAATATGCCTAACACATTTTACACAAGAGAGGAATTGAAGGACTAAAAGTGAAATAAAATGAAAACTTAGTAACCCAAAAATGGACTTTGAACTGAGAGCATGGCCTAGAGAGAGATCTTTAATTTAAGACAAATTTGGTCTCATTTTGGGGGAGAACAAACCGTGAAGAAGAAGAAGGGGATTAGCCCAGCAGTTTGCACCCATCACATCTACTTGGAGGAGGAGGCAAAACCGATAAAGCAGCCATAGGAGGCCCCGAGATCCTCATATCACGGGGAAGTGAGTGCGTGCGAGAAGTCCTAAAGTTGCTATTATTATTTACCCCATATCTGTGTGAGAACTTGGAGGTGAATTAAACGAGGTAGTACCTAAGAAATCGGGGGTACCCTCTTGTGTGTAATGAAAGGGAAGGAAATGCTCCCACCACGCCTTACTACGGGTTGGAGGGGTAATAGCCATTGATTATAGGAGCCAAATATTGGGAGGTAACAAGGAAGGATCCTTCCCTCTGCCCTTCATGGACCGGCTTCTCAAGTTTCCACCCCTTCTATTGCTTCCTGGATGGCTATTTAAGCTATTTTTAAATTGGGATTCTTTGGGCAGGAGAAGACACCTTCACCCATTTAAGTTTGCATGCTTACAGAGAGGATCTACCTTTGGCTGTGTAATGCCTACCACACATTCCCGTATTTGCGTGCTTGTTATCTTCGATTTGGTGGAAGCACATTATGGAGGTTTACATAGATGATGTTACATTTTTATGGAGGGAGCTTTGAAGAATGTGATCAACTTAGAAACATCCTATACATATGAATATTATAGAGAAAGAACTTGGTATTGAGCTGGGAAAAAATGCCATTTATAATGGTAAAGCGAGTGCTACGATCTATTTTCCTAAGAAGTTGAGGTTGACAAGGAGAAAATTGAGATAATTCCCAAGCGCCTCTCTACTAATGTGAGGCGTGGGGCGATTCTTAGGCGTGCGGGCATGGAGGTTCATCATGGACTTCTCAAGAATTTCCAAGCCCTACTTTATAAACTGCGGCGAAAGATGTCAAAAATTCATGGAATGAAGATTACAGCGGAAGGGAGCTTTTGGGGAGCTTAAGGCTTAATTTGTACTTGCACAATAATTGAGGGCTATTTATTTGGAAGTTACCTTTTGAGGTAATGTGCGGCTCAGTGACCTCGCCATTGGAGCCGGTGGAGTTCTCGAGCGAGAGGGAGGGGAGAATATGAGGTCTACTCTTGAGCGGGACGAGCGAGGCACGGAGGGAATTACACTACCAGGAAGGAAGGAGCTGGTAGTGGTATATGCTTTGGACAAGTTCCGAGCCTATTTAGTTGGGTCAGATATAATCATATTCACAGATCGCTCAGCTTTGAAGTACCTCCTCACCAAACAGAATGCCAAGGTAAGACTTATTAGATGGGTTCTCTACTAAGGTGAAACACCTGCAGTTGGGAATGAGGGTGTAGAGAATGTTGTTGGATCTCACTGAGAATAACATGCTTACCTACAACACTTTCAACCCCAATCAATGATGAGTTTCTGAGGAGTCCTGCTCTAGTTGAGAACACACCACAGTTTGCCCACATTGCGATTACTTGGAAGCTTAGGGGAGTTACCGTGATTAGAAGAAAGTTAGACTTAAAGTACTCTTTGCGAAATTCACTCTGCGTATTGGGAAGAACCTTCTAGTATTCTGACATATTGTGGCGATGAATGTCCGAGGAAGGTGTGCGCTGAGAACAATTGGGGATGCTCGACCCCAGCGCCCGCGAGAATGCATCACAGAGGCCAGTGCTGAGCGCCGTGAAGATGTATAATCTGGGTTCTATTGGCCTTCCTTTTTCAAGGATGCCCATACCATGTCCAGAGAATGAGACAAATGCCAAAGATTGGGGAAAATCTCTGGTAGATCATTGATGCTTTTGAACAGAATTTTTGGTAGTTGATCTATTCGATGTTTGGGAGCATCGACTTCATCAAGGGCCATTCCCTTCCCTCCTTTGGATATATTTACATTTTGTGGGAGTATTATGTGTGTCAAAATGGGTTGAAGCGATTACCTTGTAGGCGGCGTGAGACCACGAGGGTGGTGTTGAAATTCCTGAAGGAAAACATCTTCTATAGATTTGGGGTCCCCGAGAAAGCCATAATCCCGATGTTGATGGAGGGTCGCATTTAAGCGAAACGACCTTTTGAGAACCTCTAACTAAATATGAGGTGTCGAAGCGCAAAAAGTGGCCACCTCGTACCATCCTCGGACAGATGAAGGGATTAAGCTAGTCGACAGGGAAATCAAGACAATCTCTTGATGAAAGTGGTGAACTCAACCGAAAAGATTGGTCTCTAAAGCTACTTCCTAGATTCCTTGGTGGGTATATGGAGACATGAGCCATCCTTGGCATGTGTCCGCATCACTTTAGTTTATGGAAGGCATGTCTTTGCCTGGCTGGAAATTAAGTATGAGGCATAGTGGGCGGTGAAGCCGAACATGGATATATGGGAAGAGCTAGCCTTAAAGGCTCCTTGATATCAGGCAAGAAGAACTAAGGAATGATGCCTACTCAGCTCAAAGGTACAAAAGATAAGTTAA